>CM068307.1:40672057-40825370 GCA_034768735.1 Schistosoma mekongi
GGCGGTGATATGTGATGGATATTTGTCGATTCCTGTGCAAACATGCTTCTTTTATAATGAAATAGGCAGACAAAAGCAGTGCAATAATTGTGCCGGGGAAGGGATACGGCTTGTAACACCTAAGCATCCGACAAATATTCTGCTATATCATGAACAGATCGAGTACACCATACACATACTGATGACATCAGTTAGATTAGGTTTCTTAATGAGATTCTATAACCACAGGAGGAGATCAGTGTATAATTGAAGTTTTTGTGTGTCACGACGATTTACTTCAATTTTCGTCGTCCGATTCTCCTCATTCGACTTCTTCTTCAATATACATACATATTTGGATGAATCGGTGTGTACGTGAATGCGTACGGAGATGATATGACTTTTGAAATGGCTTGACTGATGATTGGGATATGGATGATTGTGTTTGACGACACAATAGTTTGACACATATGTCACACTGCCTACTTAACCTAACCATTTCAATATTGATTGATTATGGTGTAGTGATGAATGTGATGTTTGTCTAGTGGACGATGTTGATTGAATCACATTTCAACAATAACTCGGTGCTGATGGTTAAGACAATGAATGTGGGTGATGTGGAATGCCACTTGTTGTTAAGGTGAGTGGTATTGTTGAAAATTGTATGTATGTATGTATGCTCTCCTGGTAATGCGTTTCAAATATCCACAATTCTCTTCATTGATACTTAGCACTATGCATTAATCCAAGTTGAATGCTACATTACACATTACACCAAAATCAAAACTCCATTTGTATTCATTATGAATTATCAAACCGAACCATAGTACACATTGCTATTTTATAGGAGAGAATGAACGAATGAATACTTGAGTAATTAGAAAGAAATGTCGACTTGTCAATTTATGTGTATTAGACCAACAGGCGAACAGACTGTTTAAATGAACCCACCATTGCTGACAGATAAATAAACAACATAATCAAGCAGTCATCACGTATGAAACTTCACAGTTATGTTAAACAATGTACACCACCACCCTCAAGTGGGGTGCGTATAATGATGTGCGCATTAAACTATCATTATTAGACTTCAACTCTTTCAACAACTTCACCTAACCTATCTTACAAACCTTCAATACGAATATCATTTTGCTAATCTACCACATTCAATCAACACTTGTCCTGCAATCATATTTACATCGCTTACTCAATCTAATTCTAATGTCCTTTTTTATAATTTGCCTTAAAATAAGCATATTTTAACTATTCTCCTATTTCCTCAACATACTACTCATTTATATCTTTCATTATATATATACATATATATATATTTATTTATTTATTTATTTATTTATCTTAGATTCATTCACTCTCCAATTTTGTCTATCATCTAACGTATCTATTATTTTTCGTGCATAATTCCCCTATCTAATAAGCCTTGTAATTCCTCCTTACCCATTCATCATTCGTTATTCATCAACAACTGTGTTAGTAATATAAGCGTTCACTTACTGTTTATAAATATGCATTCTGTCAGAGGATTGCTTACAGTCGACTGACTATCTCAAGTGTGCCAAATCAAATAGTAAACACGATCACGAAGTGTCATTTTGGAAATCAAATATATGCATTGGTGGGCGGTGATATGTGATGGATATTTGTCGATTCCTGTGCAAACATGCTTCTTTTATAATGAAATAGGCAGACAAAAGCAGTGCAATAATTGTGCCGGGGAAGGGATACGGCTTGTAACACCTAAGCATCCGACAAATATTCTGCTATATCATGAACAGATCGAGTACACCATACACATACTGATGACATCAGTTAGATTAGGTTTCTTAATGAGATTCTATAACCACAGGAGGAGATCAGTGTATAATTGAAGTTTTTGTGTGTCACGACGATTTACTTCAATTTTCGTCGTCCGATTCTCCTCATTCGACTTCTTCTTCAATATACATACATATTTGGATGAATCGGTGTGTACGTGAATGCGTACGGAGATGATATGACTTTTGAAATGGCTTGACTGATGATTGGGATATGGATGATTGTGTTTGACGACACAATAGTTTGACACATATGTCACACTGCCTACTTAACCTAACCATTTCAATATTGATTGATTATGGTGTAGTGATGAATGTGATGTTTGTCTAGTGGACGATGTTGATTGAATCACATTTCAACAATAACTCGGTGCTGATGGTTAAGACAATGAATGTGGGTGATGTGGAATGCCACTTGTTGTTAAGGTGAGTGGTATTGTTGAAAATTGTATGTATGTATGTATGCTCTCCTGGTAATGCGTTTCAAATATCCACAATTCTCTTCATTGATACTTAGCACTATGCATTAATCCAAGTTGAATGCTACATTACACATTACACCAAAATCAAAACTCCATTTGTATTCATTATGAATTATCAAACCGAACCATAGTACACATTGCTATTTTATAGGAGAGAATGAACGAATGAATACTTGAGTAATTAGAAAGAAATGTCGACTTGTCAATTTATGTGTATTAGACCAACAGGCGAACAGACTGTTTAAATGAACCCACCATTGCTGACAGATAAATAAACAACATAATCAAGCAGTCATCACGTATGAAACTTCACAGTTATGTTAAACAATGTACACCACCACCCTCAAGTGGGGTGCGTATAATGATGTGCGCATTAAACTATCATTATTAGACTTCAACTCTTTCAACAACTTCACCTAACCTATCTTACAAACCTTCAATACGAATATCATTTTGCTAATCTACCACATTCAATCAACACTTGTCCTGCAATCATATTTACATCGCTTACTCAATCTAATTCTAATGTCCTTTTTTATAATTTGCCTTAAAATAAGCATATTTTAACTATTCTCCTATTTCCTCAACATACTACTCATTTATATCTTTCATTATATATATACATATATATATATTTATTTATTTATTTATTTATTTATCTTAGATTCATTCACTCTCCAATTTTGTCTATCATCTAACGTATCTATTATTTTTCGTGCATAATTCCCCTATCTAATAAGCCTTGTAATTCCTCCTTACCCATTCATCATTCGTTATTCATCAACAACTGTGTTAGTAATATAAGCGTTCACTTACTGTTTATAAATATGCATTCTGTCAGAGGATTGCTTACAGTCGACTGACTATCTCAAGTGTGCCAAATCAAATAGTAAACACGATCACGAAGTGTCATTTTGGAAATCAAATATATGCATTGGTGGGCGGTGATATGTGATGGATATTTGTCGATTCCTGTGCAAACATGCTTCTTTTATAATGAAATAGGCAGACAAAAGCAGTGCAATAATTGTGCCGGGGAAGGGATACGGCTTGTAACACCTAAGCATCCGACAAATATTCTGCTATATCATGAACAGATCGAGTACACCATACACATACTGATGACATCAGTTAGATTAGGTTTCTTAATGAGATTCTATAACCACAGGAGGAGATCAGTGTATAATTGAAGTTTTTGTGTGTCACGACGATTTACTTCAATTTTCGTCGTCCGATTCTCCTCATTCGACTTCTTCTTCAATATACATACATATTTGGATGAATCGGTGTGTACGTGAATGCGTACGGAGATGATATGACTTTTGAAATGGCTTGACTGATGATTGGGATATGGATGATTGTGTTTGACGACACAATAGTTTGACACATATGTCACACTGCCTACTTAACCTAACCATTTCAATATTGATTGATTATGGTGTAGTGATGAATGTGATGTTTGTCTAGTGGACGATGTTGATTGAATCACATTTCAACAATAACTCGGTGCTGATGGTTAAGACAATGAATGTGGGTGATGTGGAATGCCACTTGTTGTTAAGGTGAGTGGTATTGTTGAAAATTGTATGTATGTATGTATGCTCTCCTGGTAATGCGTTTCAAATATCCACAATTCTCTTCATTGATACTTAGCACTATGCATTAATCCAAGTTGAATGCTACATTACACATTACACCAAAATCAAAACTCCATTTGTATTCATTATGAATTATCAAACCGAACCATAGTACACATTGCTATTTTATAGGAGAGAATGAACGAATGAATACTTGAGTAATTAGAAAGAAATGTCGACTTGTCAATTTATGTGTATTAGACCAACAGGCGAACAGACTGTTTAAATGAACCCACCATTGCTGACAGATAAATAAACAACATAATCAAGCAGTCATCACGTATGAAACTTCACAGTTATGTTAAACAATGTACACCACCACCCTCAAGTGGGGTGCGTATAATGATGTGCGCATTAAACTATCATTATTAGACTTCAACTCTTTCAACAACTTCACCTAACCTATCTTACAAACCTTCAATACGAATATCATTTTGCTAATCTACCACATTCAATCAACACTTGTCCTGCAATCATATTTACATCGCTTACTCAATCTAATTCTAATGTCCTTTTTTATAATTTGCCTTAAAATAAGCATATTTTAACTATTCTCCTATTTCCTCAACATACTACTCATTTATATCTTTCATTATATATATACATATATATATATTTATTTATTATTATTTATTTATCTTAGATTCATTCACTCTCCAATTTTGTCTATCATCTAACGTATCTATTATTTTTCGTGCATAATTCCCCTATCTAATAAGCCTTGTAATTCCTCCTTACCCATTCATCATTCGTTATTCATCAACAACTGTGTTAGTAATATAAGCGTTCACTTACTGTTTATAAATATGCATTCTGTCAGAGGATTGCTTACAGTCGACTGACTATCTCAAGTGTGCCAAATCAAATAGTAAACACGATCACGAAGTGTCATTTTGGAAATCAAATATATGCATTGGTGGGCGGTGATATGTGATGGATATTTGTCGATTCCTGTGCAAACATGCTTCTTTTATAATGAAATAGGCAGACAAAAGCAGTGCAATAATTGTGCCGGGGAAGGGATACGGCTTGTAACACCTAAGCATCCGACAAATATTCTGCTATATCATGAACAGATCGAGTACACCATACACATACTGATGACATCAGTTAGATTAGGTTTCTTAATGAGATTCTATAACCACAGGAGGAGATCAGTGTATAATTGAAGTTTTTGTGTGTCACGACGATTTACTTCAATTTTCGTCGTCCGATTCTCCTCATTCGACTTCTTCTTCAATATACATACATATTTGGATGAATCGGTGTGTACGTGAATGCGTACGGAGATGATATGACTTTTGAAATGGCTTGACTGATGATTGGGATATGGATGATTGTGTTTGACGACACAATAGTTTGACACATATGTCACACTGCCTACTTAACCTAACCATTTCAATATTGATTGATTATGGTGTAGTGATGAATGTGATGTTTGTCTAGTGGACGATGTTGATTGAATCACATTTCAACAATAACTCGGTGCTGATGGTTAAGACAATGAATGTGGGTGATGTGGAATGCCACTTGTTGTTAAGGTGAGTGGTATTGTTGAAAATTGTATGTATGTATGTATGCTCTCCTGGTAATGCGTTTCAAATATCCACAATTCTCTTCATTGATACTTAGCACTATGCATTAATCCAAGTTGAATGCTACATTACACATTACACCAAAATCAAAACTCCATTTGTATTCATTATGAATTATCAAACCGAACCATAGTACACATTGCTATTTTATAGGAGAGAATGAACGAATGAATACTTGAGTAATTAGAAAGAAATGTCGACTTGTCAATTTATGTGTATTAGACCAACAGGCGAACAGACTGTTTAAATGAACCCACCATTGCTGACAGATAAATAAACAACATAATCAAGCAGTCATCACGTATGAAACTTCACAGTTATGTTAAACAATGTACACCACCACCCTCAAGTGGGGTGCGTATAATGATGTGCGCATTAAACTATCATTATTAGACTTCAACTCTTTCAACAACTTCACCTAACCTATCTTACAAACCTTCAATACGAATATCATTTTGCTAATCTACCACATTCAATCAACACTTGTCCTGCAATCATATTTACATCGCTTACTCAATCTAATTCTAATGTCCTTTTTTATAATTTGCCTTAAAATAAGCATATTTTAACTATTCTCCTATTTCCTCAACATACTACTCATTTATATCTTTCATTATATATATACATATATATATATTTATTTATTTATTTATTTATTTATCTTAGATTCATTCACTCTCCAATTTTGTCTATCATCTAACGTATCTATTATTTTTCGTGCATAATTCCCCTATCTAATAAGCCTTGTAATTCCTCCTTACCCATTCATCATTCGTTATTCATCAACAACTGTGTTAGTAATATAAGCGTTCACTTACTGTTTATAAATATGCATTCTGTCAGAGGATTGCTTACAGTCGACTGACTATCTCAAGTGTGCCAAATCAAATAGTAAACACGATCACGAAGTGTCATTTTGGAAATCAAATATATGCATTGGTGGGCGGTGATATGTGATGGATATTTGTCGATTCCTGTGCAAACATGCTTCTTTTATAATGAAATAGGCAGACAAAAGCAGTGCAATAATTGTGCCGGGGAAGGGATACGGCTTGTAACACCTAAGCATCCGACAAATATTCTGCTATATCATGAACAGATCGAGTACACCATACACATACTGATGACATCAGTTAGATTAGGTTTCTTAATGAGATTCTATAACCACAGGAGGAGATCAGTGTATAATTGAAGTTTTTGTGTGTCACGACGATTTACTTCAATTTTCGTCGTCCGATTCTCCTCATTCGACTTCTTCTTCAATATACATACATATTTGGATGAATCGGTGTGTACGTGAATGCGTACGGAGATGATATGACTTTTGAAATGGCTTGACTGATGATTGGGATATGGATGATTGTGTTTGACGACACAATAGTTTGACACATATGTCACACTGCCTACTTAACCTAACCATTTCAATATTGATTGATTATGGTGTAGTGATGAATGTGATGTTTGTCTAGTGGACGATGTTGATTGAATCACATTTCAACAATAACTCGGTGCTGATGGTTAAGACAATGAATGTGGGTGATGTGGAATGCCACTTGTTGTTAAGGTGAGTGGTATTGTTGAAAATTGTATGTATGTATGTATGCTCTCCTGGTAATGCGTTTCAAATATCCACAATTCTCTTCATTGATACTTAGCACTATGCATTAATCCAAGTTGAATGCTACATTACACATTACACCAAAATCAAAACTCCATTTGTATTCATTATGAATTATCAAACCGAACCATAGTACACATTGCTATTTTATAGGAGAGAATGAACGAATGAATACTTGAGTAATTAGAAAGAAATGTCGACTTGTCAATTTATGTGTATTAGACCAACAGGCGAACAGACTGTTTAAATGAACCCACCATTGCTGACAGATAAATAAACAACATAATCAAGCAGTCATCACGTATGAAACTTCACAGTTATGTTAAACAATGTACACCACCACCCTCAAGTGGGGTGCGTATAATGATGTGCGCATTAAACTATCATTATTAGACTTCAACTCTTTCAACAACTTCACCTAACCTATCTTACAAACCTTCAATACGAATATCATTTTGCTAATCTACCACATTCAATCAACACTTGTCCTGCAATCATATTTACATCGCTTACTCAATCTAATTCTAATGTCCTTTTTTATAATTTGCCTTAAAATAAGCATATTTTAACTATTCTCCTATTTCCTCAACATACTACTCATTTATATCTTTCATTATATATACATATATATATATATTTATTTATTTATTTATTTATCTTAGATTCATTCACTCTCCAATTTTGTCTATCATCTAACGTATCTATTATTTTTCGTGCATAATTCCCCTATCTAATAAGCCTTGTAATTCCTCCTTACCCATTCATCATTCGTTATTCATCAACAACTGTGTTAGTAATATAAGCGTTCACTTACTGTTTATAAATATGCATTCTGTCAGAGGATTGCTTACAGTCGACTGACTATCTCAAGTGTGCCAAATCAAATAGTAAACACGATCACGAAGTGTCATTTTGGAAATCAAATATATGCATTGGTGGGCGGTGATATGTGATGGATATTTGTCGATTCCTGTGCAAACATGCTTCTTTTATAATGAAATAGGCAGACAAAAGCAGTGCAATAATTGTGCCGGGGAAGGGATACGGCTTGTAACACCTAAGCATCCGACAAATATTCTGCTATATCATGAACAGATCGAGTACACCATACACATACTGATGACATCAGTTAGATTAGGTTTCTTAATGAGATTCTATAACCACAGGAGGAGATCAGTGTATAATTGAAGTTTTTGTGTGTCACGACGATTTACTTCAATTTTCGTCGTCCGATTCTCCTCATTCGACTTCTTCTTCAATATACATACATATTTGGATGAATCGGTGTGTACGTGAATGCGTACGGAGATGATATGACTTTTGAAATGGCTTGACTGATGATTGGGATATGGATGATTGTGTTTGACGACACAATAGTTTGACACATATGTCACACTGCCTACTTAACCTAACCATTTCAATATTGATTGATTATGGTGTAGTGATGAATGTGATGTTTGTCTAGTGGACGATGTTGATTGAATCACATTTCAACAATAACTCGGTGCTGATGGTTAAGACAATGAATGTGGGTGATGTGGAATGCCACTTGTTGTTAAGGTGAGTGGTATTGTTGAAAATTGTATGTATGTATGTATGCTCTCCTGGTAATGCGTTTCAAATATCCACAATTCTCTTCATTGATACTTAGCACTATGCATTAATCCAAGTTGAATGCTACATTACACATTACACCAAAATCAAAACTCCATTTGTATTCATTATGAATTATCAAACCGAACCATAGTACACATTGCTATTTTATAGGAGAGAATGAACGAATGAATACTTGAGTAATTAGAAAGAAATGTCGACTTGTCAATTTATGTGTATTAGACCAACAGGCGAACAGACTGTTTAAATGAACCCACCATTGCTGACAGATAAATAAACAACATAATCAAGCAGTCATCACGTATGAAACTTCACAGTTATGTTAAACAATGTACACCACCACCCTCAAGTGGGGTGCGTATAATGATGTGCGCATTAAACTATCATTATTAGACTTCAACTCTTTCAACAACTTCACCTAACCTATCTTACAAACCTTCAATACGAATATCATTTTGCTAATCTACCACATTCAATCAACACTTGTCCTGCAATCATATTTACATCGCTTACTCAATCTAATTCTAATGTCCTTTTTTATAATTTGCCTTAAAATAAGCATATTTTAACTATTCTCCTATTTCCTCAACATACTACTCATTTATATCTTTCATTATATATATACATATATATATATTTATTTATTTATTTATTTATCTTAGATTCATTCACTCTCCAATTTTGTCTATCATCTAACGTATCTATTATTTTTCGTGCATAATTCCCCTATCTAATAAGCCTTGTAATTCCTCCTTACCCATTCATCATTCGTTATTCATCAACAACTGTGTTAGTAATATAAGCGTTCACTTACTGTTTATAAATATGCATTCTGTCAGAGGATTGCTTACAGTCGACTGACTATCTCAAGTGTGCCAAATCAAATAGTAAACACGATCACGAAGTGTCATTTTGGAAATCAAATATATGCATTGGTGGGCGGTGATATGTGATGGATATTTGTCGATTCCTGTGCAAACATGCTTCTTTTATAATGAAATAGGCAGACAAAAGCAGTGCAATAATTGTGCCGGGGAAGGGATACGGCTTGTAACACCTAAGCATCCGACAAATATTCTGCTATATCATGAACAGATCGAGTACACCATACACATACTGATGACATCAGTTAGATTAGGTTTCTTAATGAGATTCTATAACCACAGGAGGAGATCAGTGTATAATTGAAGTTTTTGTGTGTCACGACGATTTACTTCAATTTTCGTCGTCCGATTCTCCTCATTCGACTTCTTCTTCAATATACATACATATTTGGATGAATCGGTGTGTACGTGAATGCGTACGGAGATGATATGACTTTTGAAATGGCTTGACTGATGATTGGGATATGGATGATTGTGTTTGACGACACAATAGTTTGACACATATGTCACACTGCCTACTTAACCTAACCATTTCAATATTGATTGATTATGGTGTAGTGATGAATGTGATGTTTGTCTAGTGGACGATGTTGATTGAATCACATTTCAACAATAACTCGGTGCTGATGGTTAAGACAATGAATGTGGGTGATGTGGAATGCCACTTGTTGTTAAGGTGAGTGGTATTGTTGAAAATTGTATGTATGTATGTATGCTCTCCTGGTAATGCGTTTCAAATATCCACAATTCTCTTCATTGATACTTAGCACTATGCATTAATCCAAGTTGAATGCTACATTACACATTACACCAAAATCAAAACTCCATTTGTATTCATTATGAATTATCAAACCGAACCATAGTACACATTGCTATTTTATAGGAGAGAATGAACGAATGAATACTTGAGTAATTAGAAAGAAATGTCGACTTGTCAATTTATGTGTATTAGACCAACAGGCGAACAGACTGTTTAAATGAACCCACCATTGCTGACAGATAAATAAACAACATAATCAAGCAGTCATCACGTATGAAACTTCACAGTTATGTTAAACAATGTACACCACCACCCTCAAGTGGGGTGCGTATAATGATGTGCGCATTAAACTATCATTATTAGACTTCAACTCTTTCAACAACTTCACCTAACCTATCTTACAAACCTTCAATACGAATATCATTTTGCTAATCTACCACATTCAATCAACACTTGTCCTGCAATCATATTTACATCGCTTACTCAATCTAATTCTAATGTCCTTTTTTATAATTTGCCTTAAAATAAGCATATTTTAACTATTCTCCTATTTCCTCAACATACTACTCATTTATATCTTTCATTATATATATACATATATATATATTTATTTATTTATTTATTTATCTTAGATTCATTCACTCTCCAATTTTGTCTATCATCTAACGTATCTATTATTTTTCGTGCATAATTCCCCTATCTAATAAGCCTTGTAATTCCTCCTTACCCATTCATCATTCGTTATTCATCAACAACTGTGTTAGTAATATAAGCGTTCACTTACTGTTTATAAATATGCATTCTGTCAGAGGATTGCTTACAGTCGACTGACTATCTCAAGTGTGCCAAATCAAATAGTAAACACGATCACGAAGTGTCATTTTGGAAATCAAATATATGCATTGGTGGGCGGTGATATGTGATGGATATTTGTCGATTCCTGTGCAAACATGCTTCTTTTATAATGAAATAGGCAGACAAAAGCAGTGCAATAATTGTGCCGGGGAAGGGATACGGCTTGTAACACCTAAGCATCCGACAAATATTCTGCTATATCATGAACAGATCGAGTACACCATACACATACTGATGACATCAGTTAGATTAGGTTTCTTAATGAGATTCTATAACCACAGGAGGAGATCAGTGTATAATTGAAGTTTTTGTGTGTCACGACGATTTACTTCAATTTTCGTCGTCCGATTCTCCTCATTCGACTTCTTCTTCAATATACATACATATTTGGATGAATCGGTGTGTACGTGAATGCGTACGGAGATGATATGACTTTTGAAATGGCTTGACTGATGATTGGGATATGGATGATTGTGTTTGACGACACAATAGTTTGACACATATGTCACACTGCCTACTTAACCTAACCATTTCAATATTGATTGATTATGGTGTAGTGATGAATGTGATGTTTGTCTAGTGGACGATGTTGATTGAATCACATTTCAACAATAACTCGGTGCTGATGGTTAAGACAATGAATGTGGGTGATGTGGAATGCCACTTGTTGTTAAGGTGAGTGGTATTGTTGAAAATTGTATTTGTATGTATGCTCTCCTGGTAATGCGTTTCAAATATCCACAATTCTCTTCATTGATACTTAGCACTATGCATTAATCCAAGTTGAATGCTACATTACACATTACACCAAAATCAAAACTCCATTTGTATTCATTATGAATTATCAAACCGAACCATAGTACACATTGCTATTTTATAGGAGAGAATGAACGAATGAATACTTGAGTAATTAGAAAGAAATGTCGACTTGTCAATTTATGTGTATTAGACCAACAGGCGAACAGACTGTTTAAATGAACCCACCATTGCTGACAGATAAATAAACAACATAATCAAGCAGTCATCACGTATGAAACTTCACAGTTATGTTAAACAATGTACACCACCACCCTCAAGTGGGGTGCGTATAATGATGTGCGCATTAAACTATCATTATTAGACTTCAACTCTTTCAACAACTTCACCTAACCTATCTTACAAACCTTCAATACGAATATCATTTTGCTAATCTACCACATTCAATCAACACTTGTCCTGCAATCATATTTACATCGCTTACTCAATCTAATTCTAATGTCCTTTTTTATAATTTGCCTTAAAATAAGCATATTTTAACTATTCTCCTATTTCCTCAACATACTACTCATTTATATCTTTCATTATATATATACATATATATATATTTATTTATTTATTTATTTATCTTAGATTCATTCACTCTCCAATTTTGTCTATCATCTAACGTATCTATTATTTTTCGTGCATAATTCCCCTATCTAATAAGCCTTGTAATTCCTCCTTACCCATTCATCATTCGTTATTCATCAACAACTGTGTTAGTAATATAAGCGTTCACTTACTGTTTATAAATATGCATTCTGTCAGAGGATTGCTTACAGTCGACTGACTATCTCAAGTGTGCCAAATCAAATAGTAAACACGATCACGAAGTGTCATTTTGGAAATCAAATATATGCATTGGTGGGCGGTGATATGTGATGGATATTTGTCGATTCCTGTGCAAACATGCTTCTTTTATAATGAAATAGGCAGACAAAAGCAGTGCAATAATTGTGCCGGGGAAGGGATACGGCTTGTAACACCTAAGCATCCGACAAATATTCTGCTATATCATGAACAGATCGAGTACACCATACACATACTGATGACATCAGTTAGATTAGGTTTCTTAATGAGATTCTATAACCACAGGAGGAGATCAGTGTATAATTGAAGTTTTTGTGTGTCACGACGATTTACTTCAATTTTCGTCGTCCGATTCTCCTCATTCGACTTCTTCTTCAATATACATACATATTTGGATGAATCGGTGTGTACGTGAATGCGTACGGAGATGATATGACTTTTGAAATGGCTTGACTGATGATTGGGATATGGATGATTGTGTTTGACGACACAATAGTTTGACACATATGTCACACTGCCTACTTAACCTAACCATTTCAATATTGATTGATTATGGTGTAGTGATGAATGTGATGTTTGTCTAGTGGACGATGTTGATTGAATCACATTTCAACAATAACTCGGTGCTGATGGTTAAGACAATGAATGTGGGTGATGTGGAATGCCACTTGTTGTTAAGGTGAGTGGTATTGTTGAAAATTGTATGTATGTATGTATGCTCTCCTGGTAATGCGTTTCAAATATCCACAATTCTCTTCATTGATACTTAGCACTATGCATTAATCCAAGTTGAATGCTACATTACACATTACACCAAAATCAAAACTCCATTTGTATTCATTATGAATTATCAAACCGAACCATAGTACACATTGCTATTTTATAGGAGAGAATGAACGAATGAATACTTGAGTAATTAGAAAGAAATGTCGACTTGTCAATTTATGTGTATTAGACCAACAGGCGAACAGACTGTTTAAATGAACCCACCATTGCTGACAGATAAATAAACAACATAATCAAGCAGTCATCACGTATGAAACTTCACAGTTATGTTAAACAATGTACACCACCACCCTCAAGTGGGGTGCGTATAATGATGTGCGCATTAAACTATCATTATTAGACTTCAACTCTTTCAACAACTTCACCTAACCTATCTTACAAACCTTCAATACGAATATCATTTTGCTAATCTACCACATTCAATCAACACTTGTCCTGCAATCATATTTACATCGCTTACTCAATCTAATTCTAATGTCCTTTTTTATAATTTGCCTTAAAATAAGCATATTTTAACTATTCTCCTATTTCCTCAACATACTACTCATTTATATCTTTCATTATATATATACATATATATATATTTATTTATTTATTTATTTATCTTAGATTCATTCACTCTCCAATTTTGTCTATCATCTAACGTATCTATTATTTTTCGTGCATAATTCCCCTATCTAATAAGCCTTGTAATTCCTCCTTACCCATTCATCATTCGTTATTCATCAACAACTGTGTTAGTAATATAAGCGTTCACTTACTGTTTATAAATATGCATTCTGTCAGAGGATTGCTTACAGTCGACTGACTATCTCAAGTGTGCCAAATCAAATAGTAAACACGATCACGAAGTGTCATTTTGGAAATCAAATATATGCATTGGTGGGCGGTGATATGTGATGGATATTTGTCGATTCCTGTGCAAACATGCTTCTTTTATAATGAAATAGGCAGACAAAAGCAGTGCAATAATTGTGCCGGGGAAGGGATACGGCTTGTAACACCTAAGCATCCGACAAATATTCTGCTATATCATGAACAGATCGAGTACACCATACACATACTGATGACATCAGTTAGATTAGGTTTCTTAATGAGATTCTATAACCACAGGAGGAGATCAGTGTATAATTGAAGTTTTTGTGTGTCACGACGATTTACTTCAATTTTCGTCGTCCGATTCTCCTCATTCGACTTCTTCTTCAATATACATACATATTTGGATGAATCGGTGTGTACGTGAATGCGTACGGAGATGATATGACTTTTGAAATGGCTTGACTGATGATTGGGATATGGATGATTGTGTTTGACGACACAATAGTTTGACACATATGTCACACTGCCTACTTAACCTAACCATTTCAATATTGATTGATTATGGTGTAGTGATGAATGTGATGTTTGTCTAGTGGACGATGTTGATTGAATCACATTTCAACAATAACTCGGTGCTGATGGTTAAGACAATGAATGTGGGTGATGTGGAATGCCACTTGTTGTTAAGGTGAGTGGTATTGTTGAAAATTGTATGTATGTATGTATGCTCTCCTGGTAATGCGTTTCAAATATCCACAATTCTCTTCATTGATACTTAGCACTATGCATTAATCCAAGTTGAATGCTACATTACACATTACACCAAAATCAAAACTCCATTTGTATTCATTATGAATTATCAAACCGAACCATAGTACACATTGCTATTTTATAGGAGAGAATGAACGAATGAATACTTGAGTAATTAGAAAGAAATGTCGACTTGTCAATTTATGTGTATTAGACCAACAGGCGAACAGACTGTTTAAATGAACCCACCATTGCTGACAGATAAATAAACAACATAATCAAGCAGTCATCACGTATGAAACTTCACAGTTATGTTAAACAATGTACACCACCACCCTCAAGTGGGGTGCGTATAATGATGTGCGCATTAAACTATCATTATTAGACTTCAACTCTTTCAACAACTTCACCTAACCTATCTTACAAACCTTCAATACGAATATCATTTTGCTAATCTACCACATTCAATCAACACTTGTCCTGCAATCATATTTACATCGCTTACTCAATCTAATTCTAATGTCCTTTTTATAATTTGCCTTAAAATAAGCATATTTTAACTATTCTCCTATTTCCTCAACATACTACTCATTTATATCTTTCATTATATATATACATATATATATATTTATTTATTTATTATTTATTTATCTTAGATTCATTCACTCTCCAATTTTGTCTATCATCTAACGTATCTATTATTTTTCGTGCATAATTCCCCTATCTAATAAGCCTTGTAATTCCTCCTTACCCATTCATCATTCGTTATTCATCAACAACTGTGTTAGTAATATAAGCGTTCACTTACTGTTTATAAATATGCATTCTGTCAGAGGATTGCTTACAGTCGACTGACTATCTCAAGTGTGCCAAATCAAATAGTAAACACGATCACGAAGTGTCATTTTGGAAATCAAATATATGCATTGGTGGGCGGTGATATGTGATGGATATTTGTCGATTCCTGTGCAAACATGCTTCTTTTATAATGAAATAGGCAGACAAAAGCAGTGCAATAATTGTGCCGGGGAAGGGATACGGCTTGTAACACCTAAGCATCCGACAAATATTCTGCTATATCATGAACAGATCGAGTACACCATACACATACTGATGACATCAGTTAGATTAGGTTTCTTAATGAGATTCTATAACCACAGGAGGAGATCAGTGTATAATTGAAGTTTTTGTGTGTCACGACGATTTACTTCAATTTTCGTCGTCCGATTCTCCTCATTCGACTTCTTCTTCAATATACATACATATTTGGATGAATCGGTGTGTACGTGAATGCGTACGGAGATGATATGACTTTTGAAATGGCTTGACTGATGATTGGGATATGGATGATTGTGTTTGACGACACAATAGTTTGACACATATGTCACACTGCCTACTTAACCTAACCATTTCAATATTGATTGATTATGGTGTAGTGATGAATGTGATGTTTGTCTAGTGGACGATGTTGATTGAATCACATTTCAACAATAACTCGGTGCTGATGGTTAAGACAATGAATGTGGGTGATGTGGAATGCCACTTGTTGTTAAGGTGAGTGGTATTGTTGAAAATTGTTATGTATGTATGTATGCTCTCCTGGTAATGCGTTTCAAATATCCACAATTCTCTTCATTGATACTTAGCACTATGCATTAATCCAAGTTGAATGCTACATTACACATTACACCAAAATCAAAACTCCATTTGTATTCATTATGAATTATCAAACCGAACCATAGTACACATTGCTATTTTATAGGAGAGAATGAACGAATGAATACTTGAGTAATTAGAAAGAAATGTCGACTTGTCAATTTATGTGTATTAGACCAACAGGCGAACAGACTGTTTAAATGAACCCACCATTGCTGACAGATAAATAAACAACATAATCAAGCAGTCATCACGTATGAAACTTCACAGTTATGTTAAACAATGTACACCACCACCCTCAAGTGGGGTGCGTATAATGATGTGCGCATTAAACTATCATTATTAGACTTCAACTCTTTCAACAACTTCACCTAACCTATCTTACAAACCTTCAATACGAATATCATTTTGCTAATCTACCACATTCAATCAACACTTGTCCTGCAATCATATTTACATCGCTTACTCAATCTAATTCTAATGTCCTTTTTTATAATTTGCCTTAAAATAAGCATATTTTAACTATTCTCCTATTTCCTCAACATACTACTCATTTATATCTTTCATTAGATATATATATATATATATATCTATATTTATTTATTTATTTATCTTAGATTCATTCACTCTCCAATTTTGTCTATCATCTAACGTATCTATTATTTTTCGTGCATAATTCCCCTATCTAATAAGCCTTGTAATTCCTCCTTACCCATTCATCATTCGTTATTCATCAACAACTGTGTTAGTAATATAAGCGTTCACTTACTGTTTATAAATATGCATTCTGTCAGAGGATTGCTTACAGTCGACTGACTATCTCAAGTGTGCCAAATCAAATAGTAAACACGATCACGAAGTGTCATTTTGGAAATCAAATATATGCATTGGTGGGCGGTGATATGTGATGGATATTTGTCGATTCCTGTGCAAACATGCTTCTTTTATAATGAAATAGGCAGACAAAAGCAGTGCAATAATTGTGCCGGGGAAGGGATACGGCTTGTAACACCTAAGCATCCGACAAATATTCTGCTATATCATGAACAGATCGAGTACACCATACACATACTGATGACATCAGTTAGATTAGGTTTCTTAATGAGATTCTATAACCACAGGAGGAGATCAGTGTATAATTGAAGTTTTTGTGTGTCACGACGATTTACTTCAATTTTCGTCGTCCGATTCTCCTCATTCGACTTCTTCTTCAATATACATACATATTTGGATGAATCGGTGTGTACGTGAATGCGTACGGAGATGATATGACTTTTGAAATGGCTTGACTGATGATTGGGATATGGATGATTGTGTTTGACGACACAATAGTTTGACACATATGTCACACTGCCTACTTAACCTAACCATTTCAATATTGATTGATTATGGTGTAGTGATGAATGTGATGTTTGTCTAGTGGACGATGTTGATTGAATCACATTTCAACAATAACTCGGTGCTGATGGTTAAGACAATGAATGTGGGTGATGTGGAATGCCACTTGTTGTTAAGGTGAGTGGTATTGTTGAAAATTGTATGTATGTATGTATGCTCTCCTGGTAATGCGTTTCAAATATCCACAATTCTCTTCATTGATACTTAGCACTATGCATTAATCCAAGTTGAATGCTACATTACACATTACACCAAAATCAAAACTCCATTTGTATTCATTATGAATTATCAAACCGAACCATAGTACACATTGCTATTTTATAGGAGAGAATGAACGAATGAATACTTGAGTAATTAGAAAGAAATGTCGACTTGTCAATTTATGTGTATTAGACCAACAGGCGAACAGACTGTTTAAATGAACCCACCATTGCTGACAGTTGTAATATCGTTAGGGTTTGTTTTGTTTAATTAGTCTTATCTCGAAGTGTTCAAAATGGTCGCTAGTGTGACAAGTATTATTAATGACAATAAATTATAGTCACTTCATATTATAAATTGATAAGTTATTATTCAACGATTGGGGGCACCGTCTTAGTTGTATATATGTTTAGGCGTTTACTGTGAGACCTGACTTGTCTAAGTCGGATCCTCTGAAGAAACTATGGTCCTGAATTACTGAGGTGTCCCTTACGAGGACAAATAGTGATAATTGTTATTATTATTATTATTATTATTATTATTATTATTATTATACTTATAATTATGGTGAAGATGAACATTATTATTTGAGGTTGGAATGAGATATCTATTTTTATTTTCTTTTTTTTTAATTCAGTTATTCGACGTACGTTCTCTATTTTTTCCTCTTTAATTTTTTATCCCTCTCTCATTTTGATGTTTATTGTATTTCACTGAAAACCTTCTTGCCCTTCTTGGCTATTTATTTTCAATTTTTTTGACTCATAAATTCGGAGTCTTTTTCTGTCAATGGAATCTCTACCAGTTCTTCTCTGTCTCATGTCGATTTCTTAATATTTTATTTGTTTTATTTTATGTTTCTTTATTGAATTATAAATTCTGTCATTTTTCAATATTTTTGGACGATGATATATTTTCAACTGTGTTATTCTGTTGTAATATCGTTAGGTTTGTTTTGTTTAATTAGTCTTATCTCGAAGTGTTCAAAATTGTCGCTAGTGTGACAAGTATTATTAATGACAATAAATTATAGTCACTTCATATTATAAATTGATAAGTTATTATTCAACGATTGGGGCACCGTCTTAGTTGTATATATGTTTAGGCGTTTACTGTGAGACCTGACTTGTCTAAGTCGGATCCTCTGAAGAAACTATGGTCCTGAATTACTGAGGTGTCCCTTACGAGGACAAAATAGTGATAATTGTTATTATATTATTATTATATTATTATATTATTATTATACTTATAATTATGGTGAAGATGAACATTATTATTTGAGGTTGGAATGAGATATAAAGAAGTGGAAAGGCACAAATAAATAAACAAATCAGAAAAAGTTAACTTTACACTGAAGTTACGGTAAAGAAAATGATCTCAAAAATTACTTTTGTATACACAAATGAGGCTTTAAATTGTCAATTTGATTTGACTGTTTTCTGTTTTAGATAGTTGAATTGTGAACTTTTCACCTTCATTTTGAACGATTTTATAGGCTTTATCGTCTAATAGAAGTAAACTGTGTAATTATTTTCCCAAAAAGTAACCAACAACTTGTTCTGGAGACCTAAAGTCTGAATGGTTGTTGTTTATACTTGCTCTATCATCTTATGCACATTTATTTTGATTCATATCCCTCTTGACCCAATCTATAGTTTTGTTGTTTATTAATTTTCTAACTGGTTGATAAATTGCACCTCTGTGAATGTTCTTATTGATTACTAATTGGCATGAACTCCAAGCTTCTATAAACTCTCACGTTTTGTTTATACCTCCACTATTTAAAGTCACTACGTCTTCTCAATCAAACCTGTATCCATAATTGTATGTATGTATTGATATACGAAACGGTATGTCGTGGCATTTGGCGCTGAATTGATGTTTATGAAGAAGTAGATGGATAGATCAGTTACTTTTTTCCGATTTACTGTTTGTCACAGTTGAAGCAGTTTTTTTCTCTGATAAACTTTGGTTTATCGTTTTTTGTTATGTTATCCTTTTGTTCGTATAGAAGTGATTGCAGTGAACTTGTCGGTTTGTAAGTGACACACTCAATAGTCTAGTTTTAATCTCATATATATCTTTCATATATTGTAGGATGATCTGTTTGTTGATTTTGTAGTTTGATTTTACACTTGTTGTTGTTGAAAAACATTTCTTGATCAAGTTATGTGAACAGCCTTTCGTTTGAAAAACCGTCATAATGTACTTTTCTTCATTTCTTAGTGTAGTAGGTGTGTTGTAGTATGCTCTCGCCCATAAAGACGGCGTTTGCATGCAGTTAATTTGATGGACTGTCGGACTGTTACTATTTTATCCAAGAATTTCGTTGGTGTGGGCTAGTTTTTAGTAAACTTGAGTCTCCAGTTTTCCTGTGTTAGTTCTAGTGATTAGCACGTCCAAGAATACTAGTTTGTTTTTTGACCCCGTTTCTAATGTAAATTTTATGTCTCAAAAGGTGTTGTTGAATAAACTATTATAGACATATTCCGACTCACCCCTGTTTTTGTTGACAAATGTATCATCTACATAACGGACCCACATTATTAGTTTGATGATTGGGAATGCTGAAGTCCCCAACCTCTGGGTCGCCGCTTCGGCGGTAAGTCCAGAAATTGATGATCCGATTGGTATTCCTTTCAGTTTTTAAGATATTTTGTTAATGAATTAAAAGTATTTTGTCAATCACATTACGATTATTTTCAATTTAGTTTGATTTTAAAGTTTTGTGTTTTGGAAGATTCAGATCACTCATGAGGGTAGAAGATATAGTATCTTGTACGAGCTTTGGTATAATTGAAGTAAAGAAAGAAGTGATGTCAAAGGATACTATCACTTGTGGATATCTAAAGCTTATTCAATGTAAAGTAGTCTCAGATGTGGAACTCTGTATGTATGACAGAATTTTTTTAGATTATATCTGTTGTATCTCTGACGTGATAGCTTGACTAGCCGCAACTACTTTACCTCTCAAACGATTTGAGAGGAGACAGAAAACGAGTAGACGGGAACTTTATTCCAGTAAAATGGAGAGTGGGTTATGTACAAAATATTCGTATATTATTAGTTTTCTGGAACAACGAAATCAGTATTATAACCCATCCATTCTGAACTAAAAAGTCTCAACTGTCACCCAATCAGAAAGCTTCACGTCGGGATTCTGGAAGGTTCTATCGATCAGTGATTGTAAGGAACGTCTTCAGATCCTTCAAGGGTTCTGGAGGCTTCGTTGAGGTTTCTGAGAGCCAACCAAACAATATCAAATTAAGAATTTGAGGTAATTTATTTTGGTTGTAGATAACTTCTATAGAAGTTATTTTATTTGTAATCCGTCGAATAACAGTCATTATGGTGAAGTTGGAATGCTAAAATTGATAACAATCATCTCTTTAAATCTACGTTCTATGGTTTTATGATTCTAATTCTATAGGGAATCTATTATTTAAAATGCCGTAGATGATGATAGACTCTTCATAAGGAACTTTGGCGAAGAATTTTGAAGAAGAAACTTTTAATGTAAGTATATTTGAATTTGGTTAAGTATGGTTATATAGGGATATTACAGTTAAAGTGTAATATCAGAGCGAACTTAAGGGATTCATAAAATGTCCGCGATAGATGTTTAATTCAACCAATCAACAAAGATTTTGAAACTCTAAGTATACAAATGAACTGTCCCAGCTCATATTTCTATGATCGGTTCTAACAGTCAAAAGACAGTAATTGTAAATAAATATTTTATCAGCAAACTTTAGTAGAGGTATATAGGGTTAGAGCGGATACAATAATCTCTAACAAATTTACACTGAATGTTGGATAAATTATTCCAACACGTTTTGGGCAACAATCGTTAATGCTTACAAACAAAATACAAAGTAGACACATTGTTCGATTCCCCGTAGTCACTATCTATTTGTGCAATTTCCTTTCTATCCTCGCAAATATATATTTATCTAGTAAGTCTGTTTCCTAAGCAGTAGGTAATGATGGAACAGAAAAGTCTGACCATTGTGGTTAGGGTTGGCTAAGCTACAAAGTTATTGGATAGTGTGGCTTTAGCTCACGTAAGTTAGTCAATTATATCATCCCAATCGAATTGAGTATACTTGGACTATTAGTCGATGTTAGTTCACCATCTACAGGTTTCTAGATTTATTATAATGAATACACTTATTTAAGCTTTCAATAAACTTTTCTGTTTATAAACTGAAAAATAACAACAATTTCTATCATGCAACATAATTTCTATTTCGTTGGCATAACCAAAAAAAAACGACTCTTCATCTGTTAAAGTAAACACTTCACCTGACGTTAAACAAACAAATAAACAAATTGATAAATAAAACAATAAGAATCTCCCTCCGCATGCACACACACAACACTCGGAATGAACAATAAATATTTACATTTCATAGTCTATTGACAGTTTTCTTTTGCATGTATTGGACAAACTCCTCTCATTCAACTTTACTGTATTCTACTTCATCTTATCCTATTTACTCGATCGTTGGATGATTGTTAACAGTAACAGTGATTCATTGACAACAGAGGAAAGAGAAGGCACACTTAGTTACGTAGCTAGTACTAGGTAGTGTTGGTTAGCAAGATCTACGTTCGGTCCTAGTCTTCCTAATCAGTCCAAATATAATAATATTTTACATGTTATACAGTTTTAAAGATGATTGTGTTCTGTATACATAAGTATGAACAAGTCAGTTATAGACGGTACAGAGTTAAAGAAGATTGATTCATTGAAGCAAATAATAATAAAATGATATAAAAATTTATGCAAATTATAAACGCAATTATGTATGGATCATCCTGAATGATTCTTGAAATGATCGAATAATCTAGAGTCAGTATTTTACAAAACTTGGTTTATAGAATGTTTTTAGAAGTTTTGCAAGAATTATTGTCAATAGTCTGATGTTAATACTGTAGGATTATGGGCTACAGTATAGTATAGAAATGAGTTCCAACAATGTATAGACTGTACGATAAGAATGACAACTGTAGCCAGTTTATTACTATCTAAAACAATGTGGAGCTAATCAGAAATCACTTATTATGATTTGTCTACCTGACTCTCAAAATGTTTGATATTATCAATGAAAACTCACAAGATTAAACGTATCGCATATTATGTTCGTGCCAAAAAAACAAATATTGTAGAATACACATATCAACACACCTCAGGAAAGGAGAAGTGGAATCTAACACAATTAATTGAACAGGAGAAAACGTAGTAGCGACAAAAGTACTATTGACGGAATTTCGAAAAATGCAATCTAGAAATACAGAATGAGACATGGGCAGATATGAAGGTAGCCTGTCGATCAGAAATATGCAGTGAATGAATCTCCAACAATGAGACTAGTCCGATGTTGTATTAACCAATGTATTAAACAACTGATCGTGGTTTTCCACAAATGCAAGTTTAGTATTTCAGGAAAACAAGAATATTTGAGACCACATATTGTACAGCTTGATAATGAATTCGTTGAGAAGACACACTTTCGTTGATTACATCAGTTAAATAATTTAATGGGTAAATTTAAACAAACACATAGATTAGAGTAAACTGATCAATTAGTTCATATGTTATCCACCATCTACATTGGCACAAAGTAAGCAGTAGAAAATTTCGACATTAATATTTCGTATGTTTTACCATAACAAAATCATTTCTCATAATAGATATATGATACTGCAAGCACCTTACAGAAGTTGCTCTATTCAGAATTATATATGATGTAAGATACATCACTCATTCTGATTGAATCGACTTCATGTTACACTTCATGAGGGCAAACTTCTAAAACCAAACCATATATGTTTTAAAAGTGTCAAATTATGACGGAAGTATTATTATAGTAATCATTAAGGTGAATTATTTGATTATGAGTTTCTCATTGTCTCCATACACAATATCACCTAGGCATAGTTCGAAAGGGAGTGAGCTATTAGAATTTTTCCACAATTGATCAATAACTTGTACACTCGTGAAAGAATTTCACTGATTGTTTTCCATGACTAGATCACCATTGTTTGCATGATTATTTTAATGAACAAATTCCCTGATTGATCAGTCATTCGAACTATTCATTATGCATCAATGAGAAGGTCCTGATCAAATGTGGCGGAAAGTAAATGGCTCATTCGCTCTAAAAATATACACCGATAATGTTATCTGAGAATTTAATGAAATTGCTATCACAAGGTGATCAATATTATAGAACACTACACTTTTAAAATCACTAACATTCTCTTTAATTGTTCACTTATTTAGTCAATCCATTCGGTGTAATTTCGGTTACCGACAAGGCGATATAAGTAGTAAGGTGATTGTTTGAGCAAACAATGCAGTTCATTTCATAATAATTTGGTAATTGAGTAATGAGCAAATGTATATTTCACAGTTTAATTTAGCTATTACAGTATACTACTATATGAAGTGAGTAGTTTTATAACGATATATACTGACAAACGAAGTAAGTGTATTTTATCTGGCATCTACTTATTATCAAGCGTTGGTATATGTAGCATGTAATGTGCATTGATGATGTATACGGGAGTAACAATAAAATGCCCTCAATGAAACCACCTAACGTAAGGAAAGGGACACCAAGAAAAGTTTTCTCGTGATAACTGAATCATGTTGACTTGTAGTTGACATGATTGCATGAATATTGTGATAAATGTGTTATAGGAGTAAGTGGTTGATGTGTAACATCCTATAGAATTCTATAGTGAAACGTTATCAAGAGATATTTTTGAGGATCAATTCATAGCTATTCTGGTTGCTGTAGTCTATCAAATGCAGTGTAGTTGTACAATGATGCATATAATTATGTTATATACAGTGAAGTTAACCCCACTACAAATAAGTGTAATTTGAGGAGTGTTGAAATGTCTAATAATGAGTGTATAATTATAATTCTTTCTAATAGTGATGCATTAGTCGAACTTAATATTGACGTTTCTGACAATTTATTATGATGTGGTGTAGATATTTAGATGATTGAGCTGGCAACTTACTACTTATATTTGGATAGATGAATACTTCAACGAGCCTACTCAATAGATGCTAGTCTTCTCATTTCATGTGAAGATAAGCATTTGATGTACAGTTACTGCATCAACGATATTCAGCAAGGCTGTTGAGATAAATGTGAGTAAATTCAAGAGAAGTGTCGTAGAATTAGGATGCTAAGAGTATGTCTGGAGTAGCATTAATCAGCACGATGAGATGAAGCTAGCACAATGAGACCGAATTGGTGTAGAATAATTCAGGTGTCACTGATATTATGATGAATTTCACTAATTAATATCGTTGTTCACGTGTTACTCAGTAGAAAATAACTTGTTGTAATGCAACAATTTATTGCTGCGTATTCTCTTTACAGCTGTTTCTCTTTTCGAATTCACTAGTGAATGTCATTGTGTATATTGACGAACATAATTTCCACAATATCGGTTATGTTAGTAGAACTTAGTCAAGTAATCTGTCTGTGATATGTGATCTTTTTGATAACTTGTTATTTATGGAATATATTTTAAGAAAAACTTGTATGAGGTGAAAGTAATATATAATATGTGCTTGTTGTTGGTGAAGATTTGTTTGAGCAATATTTGGACGGTCGTTGTCAATAGTTCGATAATTGTTACCAATGAATGAAGATGTTGTGTTACATGGCAGAGAGTTGGTCAGTGTTTTGGATAATAATTTCCTCCTTTGTTTTCTGTGGATTTCATATTCCAGTATTGTCCTATCAGTTCCTTACTTTTAGTCAATGTCATTTCAAATCACTTCCTTATCTATTCATTCTTAGTACTATTGACGTCATGATTATTTTAACCTGTTTGAACACTATATGGCACTGCACTATGGTGAAATGACAACCCGGATCAAGTACATTCATACCAAGCTCTATGTTGGTTATGATTAATTATCATACTATTTCATAGTAGTTTATGATTAGTAAGTAATGTCCACTCTAGTTTTGTAGATTGCACTATGTGATCTGATTACTGAGTTAGTATCTATTACTTTCATTTTTCTCCCACAAACAGTCAACCATCTCCAATCTCTAGTAGGGTTGTTGATGTACGTGAATGAACAGCTATCACTAGAAATGATATGCGTGTAGTGTATTGAGGTTTTAGTAGGCATCTAATTCATATCATACATAAATATTAATTTGTAATTTGAATACTTAACTGCCTGAGAATGATAGTTCAGATTTCAGTTATACGTTGTCATACTTACATATGTAGTTCATCATCTGTTTTGAAACGACCATTTGTTTCTATGTATTAGCCTTCCTTTCATAGTTGATATGCTTAGTGTATTATGCTTGTCAACCACTTGGTTGTAGTTGAATGTTTTCATAAAATGTTCACTATCTTATGACAACTGAATCCTTCATTACAGACATTAACGGCGATTGTTTTTATAAAGTGTTGCGGAATATGAAGATGTTTAATCATGTATTGACTTTGATCTGAAAACTTATCCGTTTGAATCATTAATTGCTTTGTGTGATGTCTACCAGTTCGTGCTAAATATTGTGACCCTTAATGAGGAGTCTCCAATTAAAAAGAATAAACTGTCCAGTTATTCTGATTATCTGTAATTATTTAACGAAAATCATTCCATGATGAAAATTAGAAATTTAACGACACCTATAATGAAATTAGGTGTTAATAAACCTATCAGAATGTTGAGGGTTTCAGTGGCTGTAATAGAGGACTATAGGCATTCCCGTTACGTTTTCAGTTTTCGTCAAGTTTGTCATACTCTAATCAACACTATCAGCTATCTCTCGTTCCATTTTGTCAGTGATATATAGATCTTAGGATTCGTGATTGAACTTAAAAAGTCAATGTCAGTCAGTCAGATGATTAGGACATTCGAGTGAGTAGATCATTGACAATTTCGTATTCACATTACCATTTTGTAAGTTGGATAGCTGCTGGAGACTGATAGTGATGATGCCAATATTACAATACACTATGTATTACCGTGCGTCTGAGTAGATTTCTGGTTCAGGACTATGATTAGCAGTGAACATATAGATTTACATGCATTAAGTAGTTAAAGGTATAATCTGCCACTTTGTTTCTACAATAATGAGTAGGGGTAGAATTTCGTATGTAGTGTTCATTAACGAATTCATTACACTTTTAATGTCGATTTCATTCATTTGTCTAGGTCTGTTAAATAAGGCTTATATAATCCCGTATGTTGTCACGTAATTTAAATATCAAATTGAACTGGAATAAGATTTGTGAATTACTCCACATCAAGCCTTTTGAATGCTTCGAACTATTCCATATGACTACAGCCTTGTTATTAATTAGTGATCATACCAGTTCACTTTGACATTTGGCATAAAAGCTTTTGATATGTGGCGTTCTGCTAACTTACTATAATGAAATAAGTCAAGAATGCTTAATTACTGAACCATAGGAATGCTGGTTAACTGCATATTGAACGAAAACACACATTAAGTATTAGTCATCCCCTAATTGTCAATCATAATTAAATGTCATGATACTCCAAGAACAAGTCGATCAGCCACTTTCACACATAAATGACGTGCACCACCACACTCTAGTGGAGCGTCCAAATACTTGTTATTATTGCGGGTTAGCAATTAACGGGAGACACTTATGTAACATCACTGCTATATCTGATTAACCTTAAATTAAAACATAATTTTACAAATCGAGTCAATCTAATGTCATATTGTGGTATGCTGAGAATCACAACTTTTAAACAGTCTAACACTTTTGCTTCTACTTACAGTATATCTCCAAGTAAACATATTTAATTTATCATGGTAGTAACTTTACATACTACTCATATTTTAGTTCATTGATTCTTGATTATGCCGAACTCATATTATAGCTTTTATGTATAATACATTAAGTATAAATGATCCTTTGTGTATTGTTCCTTAATTGAAGAACTCTGATTTATCTGTGATATAAAACTTCATGATCAATTATGTTTCCATTAATCAAACATTAAGATTTGTCTTCTGTACAAATAACATGCTTATGTAACTATGGTAATTTCAACTCTTAAGAAATGAACTTAAGCTTTTCAGGAAGTCCAATTTACTTTAGCACAGTTTGCATCAAAAACATTTTATTAAGTAGTCATTAATCGTCAAGTACATCATTGTAAATTCATTGATTTTAATTGAGATTATCACATTTTAGATCGTGCTAAATGAATATCCAAGTGGGTTACATATGATAAATTATCGATTAATCAATTGATTATCAGTTTACTTATATGCAATAAATGGAGAATTCGGAAATTAATCAATGCTAATCAATTAAATCGAATTAATTTCTTTTTAAAATGTCAGGTGTATTGAAATATAGTTTAATAAGTAGTATCTATCATATAATGGCTGCAGTTAAGGTAAGATTAATAGCCAAAGATAGAACTGTTTAGTTATCTTAATAGATTAACCTGTATTGTATCAAGGACTTACGCCAATGAGAGAATGACAGAAAGTCAAAGATTGATATTATTGGTGTACATTACACAACTAGTGTTTTATCATTTTAGTTCAACAATTTAAGATTGGCGGTTATTTGTTCAGTAAATTAGTGACAAATTAGAATGAATAAATATGTTACTCACTGTACATATCGAATTGTGATCTAATGTATTAGGTTTTCTGTTTACTTTAACAGTCTTCTCAATTTGCGTAGTCAGTGCTTCATGGTGTTGGATGGTATAACTGGTTTACAACAACATATTCGATCCAAATATAGGACTCCAGTTAGTGGTAGTGTATATTCACGCTTCCGAAATAGTTCCACCTTCAAGTCAACTGGCTACACAGTATCAGAATTAGTGAGAATAAGAGGCCTCAAACTTTAAGAGGAGAGGTCAATTTTATTAGCAAAAATCTAAATCTCTGTACAACTTTTTAACAACTTTCAACGTATCTGATAATTTAAGAATTCACAGTTATGTAAGTACAATAACAACCTTGTCAGTGACTTCTTCTGACTACATTTCAAAGTTCCAGAATTGTTCCTATATGGTGTCACCTAGGTAAGTACTGCTGATGAGTTTCATTTATAGGATGAAATAAATGTTCAATATTACTACTTAATTTCTAGTAATTATTTAAGGAACTTTTCATTTTAAATTTTATTAAAATTTTAAAAGTCTACAATATATTATCAGTGACTAACAGTAGAATTCAAAGAACGTGTTTCATTCTATTTAAGAATGATTACAGCTTAACATATTTTTTTTATATCCTGGTGATGATGTTCACATTGTAACATGAATTCACTACTTACAACTATAATGTATTATTCACTAAGCCTATATGTGTAAATATCAACTTTGAGATATATATTCTACTGACAAAACTAAGTTTACTCTTAGCTACAATTCACCTTTATTAAATTAAAGTTATAACTAATCATTCACTCACGATATTACTAATGTTAAAATAATAACTGATCCCAATTCAATTCTGAATATTAACAAATGGATTAATATGTATACGTTACTAATAATATGAAACTTTCTTTTAATTTCTAAGGTCATATTCATACTTAGTTGTTCATTCATTCATTATTCATTGTCTTTAAATTATCTGATCATTTTATGTGTTCTAACAGGTCAATTGGTTTTTAACAGGGAAATCACCCCTCCTCTCAAGCCATAAAAACAATGTTAATTACTACGATAAAAAAAAAGGTAATAAAATATCAACATACATGAAAAAAGTTTGTGTATCTGTTTGTAGTTTAGTGAAAAATAAGCTTAGTGATTAACGTCAACACATAGTAACCAATCTGTTTATGGCCTTTTGTGACTAATAGAATTACGCACTTAAATTGGTAACAAATAACCAATCAAAATAGAGAAAAATTCATTCTAGCTAAACACACAAATGACAAACAATCTAGCAATTAGGTGAAATAACCTTGAAAAGTTCTATGATGAGCTGGTCAACGTGGATGTGTTGTAAACTATTATCAATATGATTATTATTTAATATTAATATGATCATTATTATGATCATTAAGATTAGTTACTATGCCGAGATCACCGTATAAACACAATACACAATACCTGGAATAGAATGGATCTGAATTTATTATTTTCATTATTATTATTATTATCATTACTATTATCATTACATTGGAAGTCATCATAATGTCAATAGTACTGTGAGTTGTGTTTAGTAAACGTGTTTTCATTGTTTTTTTTTTCATTATTAATGAATAAATCGATTAGATACAATTATGGTTATTTGGATCAATTACATTTTTAAGAACAGTAATTTTTTTTAAGAAAGACAAATCACCAAAGAGTGGGTTGCTTTGCTACATAGATTGCCATTCATTTGGTATTACTAAATGGTTCGAATTAGACAATCATTAACAACCGGAAAGCACTGAGTAGTTATTTCGTTCTGGTATGGGACTCCTTAGAAGCGCGTATCCATGACGCAACGAGGGACAGAACCTTCGAGCCTTGCATCGAACGCTTCACCATTAGACAGTTGAGCCAGTTTCCAAAGGTTGAAATTTCTAATTCAGTCAATTCGTGATACGTTTCCTCAACCTCACACCCGTTTTAGTGTGAGTATTCAGAAACATATGCCCGGAGAAATATTTTTACTCATCGATTAGCAAGTATACATATTTATGTGCAAATGTTTACTATCAGTCTTGCTTCGAGAATGCCATCTCTCTTTTCATCACCGAATATATCTGATGTATGGATTGTTCGGTAATGGCTTCTCATTTCTTCAAATGACATAGTGAATTGATGATACTCCCTTAGTTACGCTAATGTGTAACCATTTTTAACAGTGAATACACATTTATATAGTTCCTCAGATGTTTGAGCAGATTATCGTGTCAATGGTGAATTTACTGTTATTATGTAAAATATAATCAGTTGTTTTAAAGCTCTAGAATGAATCTAATAACTTTCAAATATGATTTGATCAATTTTCATAATTCAATCTGTAGGTCACAAAAAATATAGGTGATATTGCCTATATAGGTTTTATCATTAATCGATGTATCGATGAATTATCGATTTTGAACATATTAACATAGGAGAGTATGGAGAGGGGGGAACAATTGTTTAGTAGTTAGAAGAATCGATTGTTGTTGACAACTGAGCTACAAACTCAAGTCTCTTATGGCCTATATCTCACTATATAGACTCTTCATGTGATTAATAAGCCTAGAAAAAAGAAACTTTTATTTAAGGATTCTATCAGTACTTCTATTCAGTACACAACAATTGATTTTTTTAGTCTATGGGCATCAGTAGTACAACTTATTATGTATTATAGATTTATATTGAAATAATTGCTAAACAGAAAACAGTAGTTGGTGGGTAAAGCTTTGGCTATAATTCAGTGTCACAAAATTAACTCTACATTCTAATGAGGACCTGAGTCTCAGTACCGGTTAACTTTAAGGATTAAAAATTATATTTTTCAAATGTAGTAATCGATGTAAAGTTACTTTTTTGTAACTATATTTAGGATTTCAATGAGATAGTGTTACGTTAAGTTAATAACATAGTCATCTAGCAAAGTGAATAAGTGGCATTTATTCGCTTTTGAAATTCATCAGTTGGTTGATATTTTAATAATAGTAACTCTTGAATCTGTTCTGCTTGAATATTTTCTTTTGTAGTTTTTGTATATCTGTATCTGTCTTCATGAGTCCTTGGCGTTAAATAGACATTTTGTGTTCGTTTATTGTAGTTTAACTTGACCTATAACTGTTGGTTGTAACCTTCGATATGTGACGTAAATAGTGATAAGACCTGTTTATCGTCATTCATTCATTCAGTAATTAATTAAACTTCGAATTGTAAATCAGTTGTTATCAACTTAGTGGTCTGTAGGTTAAGTGCCCAGTGCAAAACCTGAAAGTCATATGTTAGATCACTGGTGAAATCATGAATTCTCACTGTCATCGAAACGTTTAATACTAGGATGAAATAGGCGGCCAGTTCCTAATGATTTTCACTTGTTGTCTATGATTTAAAACTGTTAAATTCACTAATCTCAATAACTTTATTAATAAAAGCGATTATTCTATTTCCGGTAATTTTATTTTTCAACTTGTTCAAACTGATTACTTTGTTTATTGGGTTTTGTTTTACTTCTTTCAAATAATCGTGGGTCTAACTAGAAGCGCCATTGTTAAAAAAAAAACCGACAATTTATTAATCTAATTGTTTATACCTCCACTAAACCAGTTAGTTAGTTATATTCAACATAGAACCTAACATATATGAAAGCATCGATTTAAGTTGTCATACTACAACAGATAAGTACCAAGATAGCAGAAGTAGTAGTAATAAAAGAAGATTGGAGAAAAATTAAAACAGTAGAATATGAAGCATGACATTATAGCTAAAATACCGTTTTACAAATCTACGATGTGGAAGATATAATTACCGTAATCTGATATCAATAAAATGTCATCAGCATGGTACTGTTGGTTCTGTTTACAGAAAATAAATACATATACATGCTTAAACAGTTATATCATACCCTCAACATATTGTTTATATCCACTTCCCTCTCATTAGTATGACATCATGGTATTATTTTTTTAATTTAAATATCACAAATTGATTTTAGACGGTCATTTAATAACTGAAAATCACTGGATGGCTGTTTGATCCTCAACAGTACACACCTATTTCCATACCTCAGATACAACTTAGGACTTTCAGACATTTTATTGAGCGCTTAACTCTTAGACCACTGAGCTCCTATTCGGTGGTATATGTTTCTGTATCCAGTTAATCGGAAATATTACACGAACTCATTCATTGTCATTAATGGTTTACTGCGACTTATTTTAAGTCACTGTTGCAAAGTGTGCTATACTTTGGTTTAGGAAAACTGCATAGTATACATAAGGAGTGTCGTTAGAAACTGAGTACGCAAACTTTTTCTTGGTGAATATTGGGTATTTACAATAATTACGATATTAAAAAAGAATTATGTTTATTATAACCACCAGGAAGGAGATAGATATCATTAAACGCCAATCCACATTGGTCTACACACAATACGCCTACTACTAAACTTGAGGGTCCTGGGTTTGGTTTCCTTCGTGGTCGTGGTGGTCCACAACTACAAAGAAGTCCCAAACAAGGGCAAAATTCGCTTCAACTGTAAAATTCGCTCTTTCTGTAAAACTAAACCATGTATATTTTTATCAAGTATTGTATGAATGATCATAGCTGACACGATGACATAGTGATTTGGCTTGCTTGTCATAATGAAAACATGAACTCAAAATGGCCGGAACACTTGTTCCATTAGGTTCTATCAGGTATTATAGTTGATTGGTAAACAGTGAGACTAGATGAAGCAAACTTGGGATGTTAGTAAGCATCTTCGACTGTAGTGGAATGTGATGAAATTCCCCAGCATTACTAGACATACCTTCCTCTCATATCTACACTGAAATTAACTTATAGCTTTCAAGGCTCTCCATAAGACCTCAAAATATGGAGCTAAGAAACTAGGAACTACTCAAAAAAAGTATGTGCGTGACTAACCTCAAATGGTTGTATCTTCTGCTCAGTGATCACACTTTTATGTTAATAATTTATTTTAAGAATCCAGTTTTTTTCATTAGGTCCCTTAAAATGAGGTATCCTTCCACAGTGTGAGCCCCTAGAAAATGACGACTGCCTATACACTTCATACAGTAACTGACATTATTATAAACTGTCTTAGATCCGTATTACACAACGATCCATATTTATGCCTCCATCTATGAGATAAAATATATGACAGTTAGCATTACTGCCGAGTACGATATCATGTAGACCAACCGATTGGAATTCATTGGCATATACAAATTATAAGCTTATATCATTTCTTTTAACATGATTCTTAAAATAGCTGATATTGAAATTGTAATCTATACTAAATACTTGACTTATAGTCTTAACGATAACATGTACACTGTGTAAATCTATAAGTCAGTCAAGAACAAGGCTGAACCTGCCGCATATGCCTATAGGTCTAAGTTACCATACCACGTTAGCACGACGAGATCATGTTTACGAGATTAATACGACGCTATAATTCAACAGGAAGGAATAAAACAAATGTATGTAAAAAGAACAAAAGAACTTGAGATAGAGAAGAACATAAATAATGAGGACATTTGAGCTACTGTAGCCTATTCCCACCCACTTCAACCAGTGTCTCCAGCCACTCATCGCGATTATAATACCGACCAACGTGGTTTAGACCACCAGTCAAAGACTTGGTTGACTGATCCATGTTTTAGTTTAGCTGCTCCCCATTCTTCTTCCATCCTACTCCTACCCCAACCTACATTGTGCAACAAGACAGGCGGTGGTTGGGTATATTCAACACGTGAATTTATATGTATTGTGTTTAACTCCTCCCTTCTATACTACAACGTTGTGGATATACTGTACTGAGAAATTGAAACTAATGAAACCTAGATAGAAAGAAGTTTCAATAACTATTTACGATTAACATCTTTTGTAATTAAAAGTGATCGAAACAATACCGTTAATAAACATATCAGTCTATGAATAAAATGAAATTTCTAGCTGTCTCTTTTACTATGCTTCATGTCAAAAACAGTAGTATTTTTAACAATTTAACATTGAAGCTGAACTTTTGACCAAAGTAAGCCAAAATGAAAATTATACATTGGTATTTTGTATTATTTCAATCGATTTCGTTACCTACAAAGTTTGAATGACCTATAATAATCACTGATAAACTGTCTATTTCAGTGTATTAAACACTATATTCTATGTCAATCATAATTTGAAGATTGGTACTATAAGTGTAGTTGTGTATACACGTAGGGATGTAGGTAGGTGGGAACTTTTGTCGAATTCCATTAAAACCCTCTCCCTATCACAATAATCATTTAAGCTTCTTAGGATAAATCAGTCTTTTCGGCTAAGGTTATTCACAATATTTTCAATGTTCACTTGAAGTGTTGTATCTAATATAGTGACAGTGAAATTTTCACTAAACACTTAAATTCCTTACTCGATATACCAGACTGTACTGTTTCGGGTATGTTCTACAGTAACTAGTTCCATAGAACTCCAATCCCTTGAATTAAATTCTTTAATGAAACAACACTGTAATCTACAGTATTCTTTCACTTGCCAAAAGGTAAAAAAATGATTAAAAGTACTAGATACTACACGCTTGATAAATGAACACTGAGAACAATGTAAATATACTCATCCACTGAATTGGATGAAATGAATTTAAATATGTACCACTAACATAATTGGAAAGGAACTGATTTAGCCAAATACACTATAGTATTCAGCACATACATGCTTACATGCATATATGCAGTTTAAAATAGTCTCTATCATACAATCACTGCTAAAATTAATAAACAGTGTACAGTAAAATAAAATTTTATCCAATACACATGTTATTAGTTTGATGAAAAAAAAACAGATTATCGATCTCTACTTGTTTATCCTTTTATTATGTTGAAATGTTCTAGACACTGATAAATAAACAGTATTGTATCCTAGATACAAAATGTCAACCATGTTATATGTTTATATTTATAACTATTTTAAGTAAAAATTCATATTGTCTAATAGTAACAGTCGATCGTTTTGTGATGATCTCAATTCATGAAATGAATTATTCAATTATAAATTAGTTTAATTGGGATGGTTATTTTTGTGGAGATTGGTTATTTGATGTGATTGGATATATCACAGATTGATGTTGGCAGGATACCATTGACAGTAAGGGAGCACTGGACAACTGTTTCGTTCTATATCACAAATTGATGGAAGTGGGAATTCTACCATTGGATGCCGTCCCAGTGGTGCAGATAGTTAGGCGTTCGCATCAACCTGAAGCCCCTGGTGCGGAATCGTGGGTACGCACTGCTGAAGAGTTCCATACTACAACGAAACAGCTGTCCAGTGCTCCCTTGTTGTCAATGGTACCCTGCCAACATCAATCTGTGATATATCCAATCAAATTATAAATTAGTTAAGTTGATTGATCTATGAATAATAGTGATAAATGTTATATTTGTCTATTGAATGCTGATGATCGTAGTCTATCAATTGAATTGTAATGATGTGGCTACTAGTCTATGCGACTCAACACTACAGTTTATTGTATATTTCATGGTAGGTGATTAAAGTTAAACGGTAGGACTGAAATTCTAGGTTAACAGGATTTATTCACTTCTTAAAGGACTAGACAAATAAGAAATTGGTCAGTACTCGGGTCTACAGGATGCTAGTCACATTTGCAATATCTCAGTGACAACATCTCATACTGTGAAAATTGAGTAACGTGAATTCAAATTTCACACAATTCCCTCATGATCACAGCTAAGATGATGAATCCTATGATATCTGTTTTTATATTCTATACAACTTCTTAACGAAAGAAATCAATGGAGCGATCTATTTGATCTATCGTAAAACGACCCTTTCTTCAATGCTCAAAACTATACTACTTAGTATTAAAGTCAGAGATTTTATCAATGAACTATGTGTATCACAACTGACCACCCCCCCTGTTCCATCATCGTTTGGTATTAGGAATCGCTTCAGAAGTACACAGACTTAATATACTTTTCGGAAACAGAAAACATTTTGTGTGGACAACCTGTATTCATGTTTTCGTTTTAATTGCCTACATTATAATTCATATACATTTTGCACATTATACATATAGATAAGCAGAGATGGAAATGAACATGAATTTCCATGTCGTTCTTTATGTGTTTTCCTGTTTTTTTTCTGTATGTATGATACCCTGGATACATAGTAATGTTTTGATATATACCCATTAAACAATACAAACGTAAGTAATAAACTATACCAATAATGAAATGAGTCACAGTTATAAAGGACACTAAGTAAACGTTCAATTTTTATGATTGGACAATTGACATTTAAGCATTCAGTTGACCTTCATTAATTGTGTTGTTGTCTGTATTCATCATAGATTCATCTTAGTTGAGTACCATTAAACACCAGGTAATAATGCCAGACAGTTGCTTTTTTCTTGTATGGTATGGCACTCCTCAGGGGAACTGAACTCAGGACGTTCAGGTGTTGTGTTGAACGTTTAACTATCAGTACTACGGAACTGGAGTCCAATAGTGAAATTCTCATCTCAATCAATATAATGTAGTTCAACAATCAGTCAGTACCACGATATGTATGAATTTCACCAGTCACATACTAGAATGAAACAACTGTAGAGTGTTTCGTTATTTTCAACGGTACCAACTGTAGCTATTGACAACGTTTTAGTTATTCGTTATGTTTGGTGTATTTAGTTTAGTACTGCTATTCGTTTTCTTTATTTTCATTTCGTGCAGTTGAATACTGCATATTACAGCGTAATATTCATTAATGACTTCATTTCGAGTGGTTAAAGTGTATCCTTCACTGTTTTTTCTATGAGTAGTGTCGTGTTGTCCGACATCAACGTTGAAAAACTGAGATGGAGATTAAAATGAAATCCTTGATTACATCCTAGAAAGTATCATTTAACCATTTAATCAGTAAATGTGTGACCGAAAATGATGGATAGAATATTACCAGTAAACACTGATAGTGTTGCAGGCAACCTCAGTCTAGATATACACTTTTGTGAAGCGCTCGTTTTATTCACATATAACTGTCCGACTCCATGAACAATGACATAATGACTCTTACTATGACGATGGCTAGAGGCTATAAATAAGATGACAATTGTTGAAAAGTGATGCAATCAACATTTATATCAGCAGGTTAAAAAAGTGTCAACAGTTTTGAACAGACCACGTTTCTGGAGCTTGATAGCAATAACTTGTAGAAAATTTGAGAGACAAGTGCTCGTCTGTTCCTTAATCACTTTGAAAGATTTTAAAATGTACACTCTGAGGTCGTATTTTCAAGTGAATATAGGGTGTGGACCATATTTGCAACATCAATGAATTTTTGACACTATCATAGAGTGCTGCTAAACATTTCACTTCCGACAGCATCAAACTCTAACAATCATGCCTTTCGCACGAGGATTTCAAGAACTATTCGTGAGGTTTCAAACATAAACACCCAGATTCGAACTCAATGGTCTAAAGCTGCACATAGTAAAAGCTAAACTTTATGTAGAGGATTTTTAGCTCGGTGGATGTGAGTGCCTATTGCTTAAGAATCTCAGTTAAATAATGAACATTCACAGGGAAATCATGAACATCCAGACCGTTCTAATTTCGCGATGTTGGATTGGAAAGTGCATATTTCTTATCGATTTTACTATGGGAACGATTTATTGTTAAACAGAGCAAAAGGTGTAAAATTTAAGGTTACACTTATGGTTTTAGAGTTACAGGAATAATTTTAGGGTAGAGGATATATAAACTATCCTTAAACGTTACTTCGTAACCAATTTCTAACCGTAAATCCGAAACTTAATCCTAAATTTAACAGTTAACATTACATTGACAACTTAGAATATGTGTTTAGTTGGTGTTAACAACCAATATACACTACATTAATTTTTCATCCTATAACAATTGGCCAGTCCTATTAGCCGATTCTGATTAGTTGAAAACAAGCTAAAGTCTCCCAAGGTCATTTTATCCATATTCTTCATATTTTCCTTGAAATTAAATCATCTGTTCAGTATTTCGGTTGTTATGACTTAAACTATAGTGACAATTAACTTATTAATGATAGACATTACAAAATAATTGACCCAGAAAGGAATAATTATTAATTGTTTATAAATGTAGTCAGTGTCTGGAGACACAGTGCCATAGTACAGAATCAGTCTCCATAAGACAAGTTTATTCACGCTTTATCATCTTAAATTCTATTATTCTTTTATAACTACTTTTGTTTCATTCCTTTTTGTTGTATTAGGTTATAGTATTAAGTTTGTCAATTTCAGCTCATCATATTAGTATGATATATCAACTTGGATCTATGCATGTCTATACCAGGATCCACGTTTTACGTGACTGATGATTGACTTTATTAGTTGTATCACTAACTTTAACTGTTTTCTTAAAGTGTAGAAAAAGAATAATATAAACGTGATAATTTACAAAATAAGATGACGATAACAACAATTAAATACAAAGATATTAATTGTAGATGATTTGCATAAATATGCATATACTGCTATTAATGACGTTATCATTTGTCAAACACGTAGTTTAATTTATATTAATTACAGATTAATCAATTACCAATTTAGATTGAGGTGATTTCATGGTGATAGATGTTGAGTTTAGTTGTTTGTATTCGTCAAAGGTTAATATTAGTTTAGTATCGATGAAAACCAGGGAGCTGTTTAGTTCTAGTATGAAATTCTTCAGTAGTGTGCACTTTCAATTCGTCCATGGAATCGATCAGAGGGTTCTCAGGTTTTCGAACGCTTAGCTCCTACATCACTGTACATACCGGCATCCAATAAAGGGCTCTCACTTCCATCTGCTTGTGATATAGCTTAACTGGGGGGGAGTTCGGACTTGTCAGGAGTGAGGCAGTTCTTACCAATGACAATAGATGATCACCGCACTATAACAAAAATTGATTGAAGTGGGAATTCTACCATTGGACGCCGGCTGCACCAGTAGTGCAGAGGGTTTGGTTTGCTCCAATCTGAGGTCCTTGAGTTCAATCCCCTGACGGAGTCAAGGGTGCTTACTATTGGGGAGTCCTATAATAGGACGAAACAACTATCCAGTGCTTCTTGGTTTTGATTAATATCCAACCAACTTCAACATATGACGAATGCAAATAATTACCAGTTTTTTTCTCAGATGATACACATTTCTGATAGTACTAATTAGTAAAATAGAAAGTACGGATGATTCCTCATGTTAAATTGATTATTAATGGAATGTGTATAACTAATTAATCTTTGTATGTAGGTGGGAGAATGAATAATTATCGTTATTAACGTCACCGTCACACTTAATTATTTTCTAGTGCTGTGACCCACAATTTACTTTGATAAACCTGAAAGTGAAGATCGTTTAGTTGCCGTGTTGATGTTCTCAGAATGAGTCAACAAAACTCAATTGACAAGTGTTTGAGACTGGTAGTAAACAACACTTCTGTCTATGTAATACGTTGCCTACGTACTTTTCAAACCTTGTAACTGCTGACGGAAATCATGCGGTAACATGAGACCTGCTATTTTTAGAGTTGACATTTTATAAGCTTTTATCTATATGTTTGGTGATAGTTTCTCTAAATAAGCTTGGAAACGCTATCACACCCCTGTATAGATGGTAGCTTAACTTCACTCTCCAACTTTGCTTCTTTCAGACTTATTACTCTCCGATCAACATTCCTGTTCTGGTAGTATCTTAAATTTGTTTAAAGCTTTTAATTGGTACGTAATTGTGTCACCTCCATCAACTCAAGTTGCCACACTGCGTTACCATATTGAGAGATGATATTACCAAGATGAATAGCAAATAGGTCGAAATAATGTAGTGATGATCACAACTATTATATCTAAAAATTTAGAATATAGTCCTATAGGATGGAATGAAAGGTTATCTGTGATAAGATACTGTAACTCTGTGCCAATAATCGATTTTGAGCTACATTACACGAAGTATCTGACAGATGACTACGATTATCTCACAGACCTCGACCACATAGTGTAAACCACCAAGCATGACTTAGACTAAAAGTTTTGATAGCTCATTGCTTTTTTTCGGGAATACTTCTAAATCGCCAAACATCACACGTCAAGTTAGGCAATAATTACACATGCTTAACACATGTCTCAGCTTCTTATCACATATAACACGCAAGAAACTGACCTATCACGAAACTATCGTCGACTTACTTGACTAGTGTCTATCTTTCAAATTTCTTAAGATAGTTTTTTCAATGACTACATAGCCCACAATGTGGCTTTTCTTTTAGGCAACTTTACATTCTATACATTTTCAATTCCAGCTAATTGTCTTCTGATTATTTTATATACGGAAACTACAGTAGATTTAGTCAACTATTTTATTTGTCATCGTGTAAATCATCTTCACATGTGATATTCATTATCGTACAAATTAATGTGATGAGTAACTTCAAATAGCTGAGTTAATTCGCAACCTTTCAATGTTCAGTAAGTATGTTGGCATATACACCACGTTCGGTTAAAGTACAATATAGAAACAAGCAACCATAATACCTGAGATGTCCACACCCATTTTACTTTAAGCCAGTTAAAAAGAGAGTACTTATGAATGAAGAGTTTATCGGCATTAATGGTGTTATAGTTTAGAAAATTTGACTATTTTCATGTAAATAAATGAAACAATTTTGTTGCCATGGTAGAAGAACAGAAACAACCATAAAGAAATTCATTTATGTAACTGAAAAGCTATCAGGTCATTTTCAAAGAATTCGAAGTGACAACTCTTTACAATATACCTCCTTCACAAAATCTTTAGTAAAAAGCAAAGATTTATCCATAGATGGATGCACACCACAGTGGTTTCCACCATAAACAATATATATATATGATTCTCACTATAAATGTAGTTTTACTAAAGGTTCCCATGAGAAAGTGAGGCATAATGTAATGAGCTTTATTTCATGAACAATACAAGAACGTATTCCAAAATAACAACTATTCGTAAATACCATTTACTGCTTCACTCGGACTACAACCGTAATTGCAAGTTTAAACTCTTACTTTACAACGAATTCATAACCGTAAACACGAATTTCGGTACTACGCTACTTAGTGAAAGATAGGTCAAAAGTAGCTTAACGTTAGGTGTAATGTAATATAAGGTTGACGATGTTGCAAAGCCCAGTGTTTTCACATATTCTTTTCACTGTTTTGTACATTGCTTCCTCCCAGCCTTAGGTGATTTAACACCAACGTTTTGGTTCACTGAGTCAGTTTCAATGTGACTAGAACAAAATGTTGGATTGTCTGTGTCCATTCTAGTGATAGATGTTTTTTAGTTTATTCAACTCCTTTTTGAATATATTGGCAGATAGAACGGAAATTACTTGTTAAGGTGGAGTTCCACTCGTTGACTATTCTTACTTTAAAACCCGTTTCTTGCATTGAAACCTGATACAAAATTAGATTACTAACACTTGAAGCCTATTATTAACCAGAATTCCTATATCTTAGCTTAAATACTAATCCTAGCAATGAAATATTGCCTATGGTATGCATTTTTAGTTAAAATCCTTGACAACTTCGATACCAATTACCTGTCTCACATTGGTTAGTTGGAAAATTTACTCAGTCATTTGAGTACCGTGTTCACATGGTTCCTGTACTCTAGACGTACTTTCGGTTAATTTTTATGTTTATTTAGTCGACAAGTGTTGCATATTATGTATGTTTATTCATGTTTAATATACATGAAATATTTGATTTCAAGATTTAGCTTTCACTACATTTTAGATTTTCGATCTGATATGTGAAACTGTGCCATATTGATATGTTCATAGAAGTTATATTCTAGATAACAACCAAACGTTATAAATGAAATCTTTAGTAGAAATTACCCTGTAATAGGTAAAACATATGCTCATTAAACAAACGAATAACATTGTTTTAATACATCACAGATTGATGCTGGTAGGGCACCAGTGAAAACCAGGGAGCACTGGACAGCTGTTACGTTGTAGTGTGGGACTCCAGTAACTGTCTAGTGCTACCCGGTTGTTAATGGTTCTCTACCAACATCAATCTACGACGTATTCAATGAATTAAAAATATTAATCTCAACAGAAATAACCACCTCAATAGAAAAAAATTGTAATCTAGTGTTGCAGAGATTAGTAAATTTGAATTTGGTATCACGAATTGTCCTGAATTAGATAACTACTGAAAATTAAGAAAAACCACACATCTATTGATCTACAGATTAAACATTCGTCAAGAAATCTGACGGTCTTAAGTTGTTTCCCTGATGTAGTCGTCGATACTCTACGCTATTCATGAGTTTCATACTACAACGAAACATCTATCCAATACTTCCTAATTTTCAATAGTTCTCTAATTCATGACAATTTATAATATCAAATGAAATAAATGAGAGCATGTTCTAGATATACAATACACTTATTGAAAACACAACATTCAATTTCATCTCACTCTGAAAAAATTATCAACATTCTTATTTTTATTCATTCTAAAATGTTAAATACCATATTTACCTCAAAACAAAACATCGTCAAGGTAAACTTGAACAAGGTCACCCACTCTCTCTCTCTCATACGCACACACAAACATACTCACATATCCTCTTTTAGCCAATCAAAAATGGTCACATTGTGAGATATTTCACGCTAAAAAAAAAATACAAATAATCCATACTATACTACGTATTTGAGCTACACACACACGCACACGTACACATGCATCTTAATATATATATATATATATATATATATATATATATATATATGTATATATGAAGTGTAGTGAAGTATGATATTCGTTTTGTACACCATTAGCATACTTGCTTATAAAGTTAGACTATACTAAAGTGTCACTGAGTGGAATGAGTAATGTGTAAATTATTGATTTATTGAGAAAAACACACAAAAAGAAATCCTATTATTCCATTGTTGAGTAAAATAGATCTTAGAATGCTAATTCTATAAGACATTTTTTCTTTAAGTAACTATTGAAGAAAAAAAAAGAAAGAAGAGTATCGTTACTTAGTAAAGTTGTAATATTTATAAGGTCAGAAATACTGTTAGAAATATTAACATTTTAAAGATAAAGTTAGTCAATCAGGCATCAATAACATACAGTCTAGTATCTATGTGTATATATTATGTATAGGTTAACTGAAATTATCTTATCACGTTATCATGATATGATTAAATTACACAGATGAATACTAGGAATTTACCTTAACATGAATGAATACAACGATATGTATAGAATAAGAATTAAAGATTTAGAAGAAGATTAGAGGTGAATATGTATGCGATATTATAATCAGTACTAAGCCATGTCACTAATGTGTCCAACTAATAATCGTCATTGTAATGCAGACTATTAGCCAGTGATTTCATAGACTGATGCTGTGTTATGGTTAGTCCACCTCTAGTTTTATTACATTTTACTCCTACACTAGAGAATATTGTAGATCGATGTAGGTGGTGGTTAAGCATGCGTGATACCATGTCTCAAGTATCTGCTCGATCGATAAGGATCCATCTTTGCTTAGTACTTTATGCATAACTTCAGCACTGCTTATTCCATAGTTCCACAATACACAAGCAATTCCTTAATGGCACTTACGATCAAATACCAATACTTTGTGCATGTCTTCTACCTTCATAGGCGATGCTTTTCTACTGTAAGTTGATATAAAACAGATTATTGTGCAGTATTCTCATTATTTGGATGACGAAAGAAAATTTCATTTAAGTAACGTGTTGTAGTTTGGCAAAGTTAAACCAGTTTCCTGAATCCGTGTCATAATGCTGTCCGATACCAACTCATTAGGGCAGATATTACTTTTAAGGTAAGTGAAGTGGTCGATGCACTCAACTATTTCACTACCTATTATCAGTTTAGGGAATAATTGTGATTAGTCGTAATGTTACTCTCTTAGAGCGAGAGACAGAGAAATACGTTCTAAACATACTTGGGTTGTTACTCTGCCTATTCATATCAGTATCTTCATCGAATAGAACTGTTTCATTTGCATGTTCTAAGTCGATAAGTAGACCTCCTTCACGCTGAGATTGAACTCAGGTCTAAATGCCGACACCATAGCCAGTTACTTGTTCAAGGGATATAATATTTGATATTATAATCCCCAAAGTCTTGCATTTTTTCGATTATCGATGTTTTTCTCTTTGGACAGTTACTTATGATGACTTGGGCTAGCCAATCATACGCGAACTGGGAAGAAAATCGAACAGTTAGATAATCTTTAATAATGACTAGATATTTTTAATCCCTCGATAGTCTGCCTTCAATCTACCTAAATCCAACAGGTGATAAGAATAAAGAAATCCATTTAAACTAAATAGTTCAGAATCCAGAATCATTTCATAAATTATGAAAACAACAGGAATTAACTGATCACTAACTGTGTAATAAAAGTATGCCTAATAAATTTCAGAAAAATAGTTCTGGGAGTTCAGTCTCTCTTCTTTAGTCATTCTTTACAATGAGCATATTTTCTGAAAAGCCTCATCTAGAGAGACTTCATTTACCAACACGATTCATCTCAATAACAAGACACCTCATGGACTCAAGGCATATCTTCGTTTGTTTTACATTGCCAACCTACTGCTATGCTAACGACTAGTGTATGTCAAATTGGGTAGTGGTTTGGTTTATGACATACATATCCCAGCCGCATTAGCCGATGAAAGTATGCAGCTTCAATGGCGACTACTGTCACTCAGCATTATGCGTGTAGTTTTCAAATGCTGTGTATCACAGAGGTAAAGAAAAAGGGGTCAGATTGCTGTGCAATATATTTGTTGTTTAATAAGGAACATTGAACATCTCGTTCTTATCATGAGTAGCAGAGGTTTAATAGATTTATACATTACTGATGATATTTCATTAGCTATCGGCCTACTTAAGATGATGATATTTTCAAAATTATTAATGTACACTGGTAAATCACTCTGACTTTTAGCTTATTCAATTCTACCTTCATACTGACCTTGCAAATTCAAAGTAATTTGTTGAAAAAACCTTACTTTGACTTGAGTTTGGTACTATATAGCACTTGTTAACAAGAAATATCTACAGTCTTAAAGGGGGTTGGTGTTTCATTATCTGGGGTTCAAACCCATGTCACCCAGTCTCAGAGTTTGAGATATTAATAATGAGCTAATCAAGCATTAATTAACACAGTTCACTAATAAAACTTTGGCTTATAAATTATTATGGTTATTTTCGCTTATAAATGAAAATATTCTTTCTATGGTTTCTTTCCTACAGAAAATACTTATGTTGATGCCAAGTTTTAAAATGATACATTTCAAAAAAATATTTAATAGACAGTTGTTACTATTATGAAGTTGACTAGCTGACATCAATGAACGTGCAGTAAATATTCCATTAGAATAGGTCAAAACAATTTAGAATAAGGTTACATTCTTTATTTGTTTACCTAAAATGTGTCATTTTTTTAAAAAAAAAAGTAACAAAAAGTACATTGAAGTACCGGGTTGTAGTGAACAAAACAAGCAAATAAATGTTATTTTCACCTAAGAATTAAGAAGTACACTTTAATGTATACAATAAGCCTTCTATATACAGTCATAAATATATTGTTCATTAAGATCAACACGATTATACGAATCACTTAATCTGTTTGATCACTGAGCTGTAACCAGTGTCATACTTGTCTAGTATTATTTAATGAAAGCTGAATTCAATCGGTCAAAATGAATTCAGCTGATTAGTCAGACTTATTCGATATCGTTTGCACTGTATTGACGATGTTAACTAATTGGAGGAAGTCTTCAGTAAATTCTGCTGGACCTAGGTTTGATGCTTGTTATGTCACCAAGAAGGACTAGACAAACGTGATATTAGTTACTACTCAGAGATCAATTAATCAATATCTTACTTTTAGAAAAGGATAACAGCTGTTCTTTTAGATTGGTGATAACGTCTGAGGATGTGAAATTGAATGACGTGGGTTTGAATACTATAGACCATACTGTCATTTTTCCTAAGGTTACGAGTGCACTTTGATGGTGAATCCCGATTCGCACAAATTGTATTTCACGTAAGCACCCTCACGATCGATCTCTAACCATCTAAGTTCATTTGTAAACAAAGAGTGTACAGCCAAAAGGAGTTTAAAGTGAAAATGACTTCTATATATTCGTTGCAAACATGTGAGTTACGATTGTAACAATCATTATCTGGATCATTCTTCTTAGTTGATCAAAATCGACATATAAATGTATCCATAATCAGTTTATTGTGTACACTTAACAGCACGTCTGTCTATCTATAAAACTGCACTTTCTAATTACATCTTGCTGGGCTGATATAGTGTACCAACATGTATAGCGCATATATCTTAAGTACCATATTGCTCATAAAAATGACTAACCCCTTGATACAATAACAAGTAATTTTGTACGTAGGGAAATATATCCCATGATTTTGGGGTTTTAATGATTAACAACTCAAAAATCAAAATCATCTCCAAAAATCTTTTAATTACACTAATTAATAGTTTCTCCATTTATGTCTAGCCTCAGAATAACTTCTAGAGGTTCTCATGTGAATATGCAACCAATACAGTTCAACCACATAAAAAGTGAGTCAGTCCGTTAAGAAATAGTATCATTAGATGATTGTTGAGTATTATCGTAAACTAACTGAAATAGAGATATATTCGTCTGGATGCCAACATACAGGTCTAAAGGTTTATTGCCTACTGTGGAACCTGAAACTCTCATGTGGGCTTGTTAATGAGTATTACTGAAAACTTTTAAACTAGGGCGAAACATCTGTTCATGTCACTCTGATTTTCAATAATATTATACTAAATATCGATCTATGATAAACACTACCTTATAAATTAAATATTTTACACATTATCTTGATTATATATTCAAGTTATGATTTTATCAGGAATGTAACATTTACAATAATTAGTCACTGAGTAGTGGTTGACGACATGTTTTAGTACAGGGTTACTAATAATCAACCTTTAAACTATCGTACATAAGAATATTCCATAAATTCACATAGCCAGCGGCAAGGTCCGACTGTTACAGAGATAACATAAGATGAGTTACGCATAAGGAAGTTATTTATGATCTGGCCCAAGCAGTTGCCTACTGAATTCTGCCGTTACAATATCACACCAACAACATCATTACTAATTTACTTCCAGTTCCATATCACTCATGATGAATTATCATTTTAAGGTGTGTATACAATCATGAAGTGACAACCATACAAATACTACGAACACAACTCATAATCATCTTGTTCATCATCTACTCATTTCTCGTGTTCACTCAAGTTCAGAATTAGTCCGTTGTGAAACAGTTGCATTCGATGATAGATGCATTACATTACATTTTAATTGAGACTGGAAATACATATTATTGTATTGCTATTGTTATCACGTTTTTTGTAAGTGTACACTGTTGCTGAAAAAGTCCCATGTCAGGATGAAACTACTGTGCAGTATATTCTGATTTTCACCTGTGCCACTCTTGTACACCATTATGTTACAAACTTTAGTTTGTAAGTTCTGATTCTTATATATCTCAAGTACGCATAAGTTGTTGAAGGTTGTATAGTGTTTGCATCATATACCTAGTATGTATATCATTTATCAACAACGGCAATCATCAAAGCCTAGTATTCACCCTCTTTTATTTGGAAAGTTAGTTAATATTTTTTTATTCTCACCTCCCATATAACATAGCTCAAAGTCAAGTACATGTTTCCATTTATAGTAAATACGTTGTTGTATTGAGTAGAAACTACAATGAAATTAAGTTAGAAGTAAAGTAGAATTGACTAAACCAAAGCATATCAACCCAGCAAATCACTAAGAATTAGTTTATCTTTTGGTTAGATAAGGATAATCTAGTTCCGTAACTAACGTATGTACATGTTTGAGGGACATGACGTGAAATCGACCACGTTAGCATATATATATATATATATATATATATATATATATATATATATATATATATAACAGAGAACCACAGCACAATCTAAAACTTTTCCCATAACTCTTTTCGTGACATCACGAACATTATGTAACACGAAGTAATTGAAAATAGACATCAGATAACAAACAATATGACCTCTATATCCAATTTCAACATAAATCTAGTCAGCTGTTGTATTTTTTTTAACCTTTCCTATTCTTATTATCTCTTTCTTATTGCTTCTCCGTAAGTGAAAGACTTTCATTTACTTACTTCCCCTCATACTTCCTACTCTTTTGTTTTTTTAACTATCTACCTCACTTTCTATTTCTATTTAGTAATGTTCTGAAAATAATCAAGTTAAAGTGATTTATCTATTTTTTTTCTAAAGATGATAAATTTGAATATATCTACTTAGCAACATATATAATAATAATAATAATAATTTCATTTGTTAATATGTAACCTAGCTGATGATTATCATTATTGTCCTTTAAGATAGTTTGTTAAGTTATAGCTACTAAATGATTGACTACCCATTTTGATAAATGAAGTTAACATGTGTGTATGTGTGTGTGTGTGTATGATGTAATTCCTTTTGATCTTTCTCACATATTCCTTTTTTCATTATTCATCATTGTAAACAAAGAAAAATTGAAAACGTTTTTTTAGGTGTTCATGTTTTCTTTTGATCGTTATCTTTTGTTAAATGATAATTTGAAGATGATAATCATCATGATAATGAAGTTTTTTGAAGTTGGTAAAAAAAAGAAAAAATATCTTTTTTACTGATAATGATCACAAATTGGTCTCAGTTTGGTAGCATTAAGAATCAGAAATCAATAGACGACAGCTCATTTATCTTAGTATAGGATTCCGTATTAATAGTTGTTACGCCGGGCGATTAAAGAAAAGTAGCGGACGCCAATAAAGTGTACCTAGCTGATAGTGCGCGATTGACCTTAGCCCACTCACCCCCCCAGGCCGACAACAGAAGAACCAGAATCGGGAACCGGAAAAAGGAGATAGCCGAGAACTGCGAACCGAAAACTGAGAACGTATTGTATTTTAATCATGCCTTGATATATACATAAAACCAGATCACACGGTAAACCAATCACAAATCTAACATTGATACAGAACAATGGAAAGAGTGGCAGTGAATGGGGACAGGTTGTACACAACTAAGTAACCATATTTCTTAGTAATAAACAATATACTGAGAGTAAATATACTAAACGAGAGAATCGGGCAAGGGGAACGTAACAATAATAGAAATGAAATGATTACATTATCCACAGTTATAATAATTGAAATAATGTTGTAAAACACAGTTCTCGAAGATAACCAATCTTCATTAGGTGCCCGGCATATCAATAGTGCACAACTATTACCCCATCACTGATCAAGTTCAAGTTTTGTAGTGAACGTTTAAGCATTCTCATCACTAAGTTGTTGGTGTTCAGTGGCGAAATTCACACTTTAATCAATTTGGTCGATATCATGACGGTCACTAAGTACTACCTGTGATAACCGTTTTACTCTTGGTTTATCTTAATTTCATCAATCGCAACTTCTAGATTTGTAGTAAGGTCGTGGGGGGGGGGAAGCACTGTCACCTAGGTGTCCCTTCTAAGACGAAACAGCTATCTACTGCTTCACTGTTTTCAGTAGTTATCTAATCTAGGCAGAATTATGATAGTAAACTTAAAATGAAAGTATGTTCTGTTTAATATTCACTTCCTCCACCTCTCGACGAGAAAACCAATAGGAATTTATCGTACATTTCATTGTTAATGAGGTAATTTAGAAGATACTTTTGTCTATGTGTTATTTAGCTTTGTGTTAAGAGTGTCCCAGTTATAATGTATCTGTTAAGATTTAAACCTTATACTAAATTATTGTTTTATAGTTTATTAGTATAACCGTATTATTTAAGAGAATGAGGAATAATTGCCTTTTGTGAATGTTCCTTTGACTTTCTAATGTTGTTGTCGAAAGTTTGAGAATGTGTGCTGACGAAGTTGGTAAGCTTAATAAAATAAAACGATACTCGGATTAGAATCAGTAAGGTTAAGTGTAATGTACTATAGTGAAATCTTTGATTAACTTGTGAAAATGCAGATCCTTATTGAACATAATCGATTCGTATGTCCCACCACCGCCTATTTCGACATACATCGTTGACTGTAGTCTCAGTAAACCGAAAGATAGATACAGTATTAATATATGGTATCACTCTATGAATACATTGTTTATTATTCTTACCCATATTGGTACATGTAGACTAATTGGTCAAGATTCTAAGAATTATTGTGATTAGTGACTAAAGACTTTGGTTCATATGCTTCGGAATTGGTTACAGTAGTAAAGAAATATTTACTCTTGATGTTCATCTCTAGAACTTCATTTTCAGTATCCTTTCATACATAGCTTCCTTTTATTAACTCTTCATGAATTGTGTTCTTCAATATTCCGTTTTTCTTATTCTTGTAACTACTACGATCACCTTGTTATTTTTTATCCCATAATATTATTGTAGCATGGTAACTTATGATAGCTTACATAAACTTATGCTAGACTCATTGTTATTTATAACCGACTGATTTACATATCTTAAGGTAAGTATCCAACTGATATTCGCTACCTCACCGCAGCCACCCCACCCATCCTCAACTCCCTCCAAGTTAGACGAAACATTGACGCCTAGATTCATTCACTGTTAACCATTATTTTCTGCATTCATATTGAATACATTTGCATTAGCTTGAAAAAAAGAAGAACAATTAACAATACACCTACCTATACCTATACATATGCACATAGATACAAAAATCATTTATCATAACGTTTAAAAGTCGACATTAAATTAATTAAAATGGGAATTGTTTAAGCATAAAAACATATTTCCTTATTTTTTTTTCTTTTTAATTATTCTTCTTTATTTTTTCAATTTTGACTTATTAACTGGACAAATTCACTCATTTAAAGATAGTTAGATAATGAAGTGAATTAGAGAGATAGACGAATTATTAAAATGATTCTAAGGATAATATCAATTGTTTACGATATATCTAATGAAATAATAAGATACATGGATAGTTTCTTTTTCTATTCTTTTTTTTTACATTTGTAATCTTTACAATTTGTTAGTTCTTCTTTTTTTCATCTTCTATAGATAGATTTTTCTCTTTCGTCTTTTGTTCTTTCTTTACTGACTTATTCGAATCACATGACTACTGATAATAATTGATAGTAGTATTGATAGTGGTATACTAATGGTATCAGGTGTTTTTATGATTGGTTAAGATAACTTTGGGTAATAATGAATGTATCAAGATGGGTTATCAGTTCAGAATGTGATCATTAATTGTTAATTTTAAGAGGTTAGTGGGTACCAACATTATAGTGTTAAATGTTGGTAATGGGAGGGGAGGGGAGTCTCTAGATAATTCTTACGTTAGGAAACTACGGACTGTGTTTTTATCATCCTGAATAACCATGTTTTATAGAGCAGATATAATCAAACAGATACTCTTTTCTCTTATACATAAATTAACCTTAGAAGCAATTAGGGGGGTTTGTAGAGATAGTTAACCTTAGAAGTAAAAGTTTCGTATATCCCACCCTTTTTCTTCTATTCGATATTGAACAGTACAAAATATCTAGGGAATAGGGAGTGATTAAGAAGTTCGGCTACAGGATGTATCACATGAGTGCTGTCTGTGTGATATTTGCGACTTTTTAGTTCCAACTCGAGAATGATACTTTTTTGAAATAGATAATAAATTATAAATTAGAGATAATTGTGCATTTGCAGAAACTTAAGAAAAATGTAAATAACTAAAAGGCAACAAGAGGTTCGAGCCCTCCCAACAGATTTATGTTTAAGCAGTCAAGTAATAACAGCACTAGCTCTCATATTTAGCATAAACTTAGAATTTCTGTCTGATCAGTGAGTTCCACCATTAGAAGTCAGGCATAGACCGATGCGATGCACCAGTCAAACTACTAAAAGAATAAACAAAATAACTTACTAAAACGGTATGCATAGATTTCTTGAACCGATAAGCATAAACTTAACGGTTAAATGATGTTTAGGCAGGCAACCCTACGACTTCAAGATCTGTAGTATCCAATAAAAGTGTACTTTATGCTTCTTGATAACTTCGTATATATCATTAGTTATATTTCCACACATTCGACATATAGTGCTTTAAGGTTAGATAGTAGAGTAAAACTGAAACATATTTTTGAATGCTTTAGACTCAAAATCGAATTTCCTGAAGAATTTCACTGCCCTGGAGATTTAACTTAGACATTGCTCATAGTGAATACTAAATAACACGAAAGTTATGTCAACCAAGGTTCCTTACTGACTACCTTAACCAACCTAACATCAATAACATAATGCACTCAATATCGAGTCACTTAAACTAATGGCCACACTACAGTTTAACTATTAGAATGTAGTCAGCTATAGAAAATCATGACATTGATCACTACCTAAAGGTCAATCAGTGTTAATTACCATATTTGAACTCGAACGCAGAATGCATTACTTCAAACCCCACTGGGTTAGTGAACACAAAGAGCCACTAACGTATTCAAATGATAGCAACCTATATATCTCTAAGGATTTACATTATCGTATCTCTATTCAGGACTGAAAATGATCAGCTACTGTTAACATTTTTGCATCCTGAACCTACTGCCTCAATATAACCATTTTGTCATGCCATTCGCAATGTATTTAGCCTAGTAATGGCTAGTAATGAAATTCTGGAACCTTCTTTCCAACAACTGAAAACTAAAAACTATAATCGACTAGCTCACACCTGTTGAACAAACTATGCCGTTATCTGGACTTTTTAGTTTGTATTTGATATTTGAAGCGTTATGCGCTAGATTTTATACTCTCTGTGAATATCAACACTGAAGTGTAGCAGATACATCCACCTTACGAGTGAGTTGTGAGTTCCATTACTAGCCAAAATCTATCCATTCTAAAGTAAATGTGCATATCTAAAGAGTGATCAAAATGTAGTTGTGAATATCAGTAAAAACTGGATACTTCAAAGCCATACTAATTATTATATAGTTATCATACCTGACAAAAACGGTGCATGATAATCTAAACTCTAAGTGAATCAAAAGTGAATATTTAATGCATTCGATACCGGATTCTAGTCTCTATATAAACCTGAACACTATAATGCATGTTGAGTCTCATGTAGAACGAAACACATTCCGTAGATAAAAGGTTATCACATGTTTATATGCAATTGTGTATGCTTTACAAATATGTACATGTTTGTTTGTTCATGTGTTATATAAGTGTATCCAAAAGTGACTTCAACATTTATCACATTGTATATATCATACTTTATCCAAACGTTCTTCTTTTATGGGGTTTGAACTAGTAACAGGTTATCATTATTATCATTGTGATGTACCTTATTACATCGTTTTCATAAACTGATGATGATAGGTAGTCAAAAGACGAAACTGATCAATATGTTATTTGTTACCCATTCTAAAAATAGAATTTCTATTCACATATCAAAGATGTTTATTGTTTATTAGATAAAAAAAAGTAGGATGATAGATGACGTTTTTGGCACATGAGTTTATTTTGACTTGTTCGTTTGTTTGTTTACACGCCCCTTCTTCACCCCCTACTTGGTATTTTTCTTTTATTAAATTATTATTGTTATTGTTCCTAAATTTATCTTTTATTTATTTATTATGATTATAGTTAAGTATGTTTATGTAAACTAAGTAAAAGATACAATGATTACTGATCACGTTTGACCATATTTGAATTATGTGTATGTGTGTGGATGATATGCCAGGCACCTAATGAAGATTGGCTATCTTCGGGAACTGTGATTTAGAACATTATTTCATTTATTATAACTGTGGACAGTGTTGTCATTTTATTTCTATGACCATTACGTTCCCCTTGACCGGTTCTCTCATTTAGTGTATTGATTCTTTATGTATTGTTTATTATTACGGACTACGTCTACCTATTTGTGTACAAGTTCTCCCCATTCACTACCACTATTCCTTTTGTTCTGTATCAATGTTAGATTTCCGATTGGCTTACTGTGTGGTCTGGTTTTATGTATATATAAATGCATGATTAAAATATAATACGACCTTGGACCTTGGACCTTGCTCTCTCAGTCTTCCTGTTCTCAATTCTGGTTGTCTTATTGTCGGCCTAGGGAGGTGAATGTGCTTAGGTCAATCGCATATTCTTAACTAGGCACGCATCGTATTGGTGTACGCATCAACCAACTTCAACTTCATCATCATCACCCTCCTTCTTTTCAACACGTCATAACAGTGGAGTGGTGTTTTTGAACGTAGGAATCAAGTTCACCAACCATGTACATTAAGTGTTTCATACTACCTCGAAGTTATCAGCTATTATTTCAATTCATTTAGTAGATAATTGCCGCATATTACAGTACAAATGAAAATATAACAATCATTTGCATAGATGATGAGCCAATCATTAGTTAGTCATGGACAACGTAGAATCTGAGAATAAGTCAGTGGTGTCATACCACATGCGAGGCTGCAGTCAATCATCGAGAAATGTTCAACCAAGGACCTGACCATCCTAATGGGGGACTTCAACGCCAACGTTGGAATGGACAACACCGGGTATGAAGACATCATCGGACAACATGGATTGGGAGAAAGGAATGATAACGGTGGGAGGTTTGTAAACTTATGTGCCTTCAACAAAATGATTATAGGTGGTACCATATACTCCCACAAATGTATACACAACACTACATGGGTTTCACCGGACCACATTACGGTGAACCAAATTTGACCACATCTGCATCAATAAGGAGTTTAGGAGGACCATGGAAGATGTAAGAGCAAGGAGAGGAGCTGACATAGTATCCGATCACCATCTGGTGGTGGCTAAAATGAAACTGAAGCTGAGGAAGCACTGAACAACTGGAGCAGCAGTATTACACAAGTTTAATACAGCCCTTCTCCAGGATACTAACAAACGCAACGAATTCAAAATAACTCTCAACAATAAGTTCCAGACATTTCATGATCTACTAAAAAAAGGTGCAACTAGTATGGAGGAAAACTGGAAAGAGATTAAGGGACCAACAACTTCAACATGTCAGGAGGTTTTGGGCCCCAAGAAACAACACCAAAAAGAATGGATTTCTTTTGGCACTCTGGACAAGATCCAAGAAAGAAATAAAAACAGAAAGATAGCGATTAATAACAGCCGGACAAGAGAAGAGAAAGCCAAGGCACAGGCCGAATACACTGAAGTCAACAAGCAAGTGAAGTGGAGCATCAGGTCGGATAAACGGAAATTTGTAGAGGACCTAGAAATGACAACGGAAAAAGCTGCAAGAGAAGGAAATATGAGGCTCTTATACGATACAACGAAGAAGGTAGCTGGGAAATTCAATAAGCCAGAACGGCCAATCAAGAACAAGGCTGGCAAACCAATCACTGAACAACGAAGAACTCTTGAATAGACCAGCCCCACTGAACCCACCAGTCATCGAAGCAGCAGCCACGAATCTCCCTATAAGCACAGACCCACCAACAGTCGAAGAAATCAAAATGGCCATCAGACAGATCAAGAGTGGTAAGTCAGCAGGACCAGACAACATACCAACGGAGGCACTGAAGACAGATATAGAAACAACTTCAAAGATACTCCACATACTCTTCAGGAAGATTTTGGAGGCAGAACAAGTTTCAGCAGACTGGAAAGAAGGGTACCTCATCAAAATACCAAAGAAAGGTGATCTCAGCAATTGTGGGAACTACAGAGGCATCACTCTACTTTCAGTACCAGGTAAGGTCTTCAACAGAGTGTTATTGAACAGAATAAAGGACTCAGTCGACGCCCAACTCCGAGATCAACAGGCCGGATTATTTCGTAAGGACTGAACGTGTACCGACCAAATCGCTACTCTACATTTCATTGCTGAACAATCAATTGAATGGAATTCACCACTTTACATCAACTTCCTCGACTATGAAAAGGCATTCGACGGCGTGGATAGGATAATATTATGGAGCCTTCTACGACATTATCAGCCAGATTAACTGGGATATTGGCTAGAATTTGGGGACTGGACGCGATCCCATCTGACTGGTCTCGAACATTAATCGTCCCAATCTACAAGAAAGGACAGAAGTCCTCTTGTGATAATTACTGAGGAATCAGGTTAACGAATATGCTGTCTAGAAAATTGGCTTCAATAATACGTCGACGTCTAACTATAGCTCGTGAAGAGCAAACTCGAGAAAACCAAGGTGGTTTCAGTCCTGGAGGTGGTTTTATAGACCAGATATTCACACTTCGGCAGGTTCTGGAACATAGGCACACTTTTAGACTCCTAACAATAGTTATATTCCTTGACCTTAAGGTGGCGTTTGACTCAACCGATCGTGAGGTTATGTGGCTATGTCTGTCATTGAAAGGCGTACCAGTGAAGCACATTAATCATATATAAGCTCTCCACTCGAACACTACATGTCGAGTAAGAGCTTATGAAAGATTGTTGTCGGAAGTGATCACCCCAAGTAGTGTTCATCAACGTTGTCAGCTTTCCCCATTTTTATTTATTTTTATCATTGACATACTCTTAGAGTTAACATTGTCATTGCCTGATTTCGCCGGGGTTGGCCTCCTTCCAGGAAATAGGCTTGGTGACTTAGGCTATGTGGATGATATAGTTCTCTTTAGTAAAGATGCTGATAAGATGCAGAATCTTTTAAATACCTTAAACATAAATGTAAACATGTTTGGGATGCAATTCTTCATATCCAAATGCAAAACGTTGCTTCAGGACTGGCTTGATTCGGCACCAAAGTTAATGGTGGGGAGCGAAGCAGTTGAATGTGTTAACCGCTTCACTGGTCTTAAAAGCCTTATCAGTCCTGACGGTCTGGTGTCTGCTGAAATCTCGCCTCGTATATATGGGGCCCGATTGGCTTTTACCAGTTTGTGTCACTTGTAGCGTAGGCGAGACTTCCGACTACTGACCAAAGGACGCGTTTACTCCATAGTATTTTGATCTGTTTTGTTTTATGGATGTGAAACATGGCTATTAAGGATAAAGGATATTCGTAGGCTCCTAGTATTCGATCATTGATGTCTTCGAAGCATTGCTCGTGTTATCTGGGACCAACTTGTAAGCAATACGTGGGTTAGGAATAGAGTACTAGGTAAATATGGTAAATATATTGATGAAGCAATAAATCCTCATCAACTCAGGTGGTTAGGATGTGTGTTATGTATACCTGATCACCGCCTACCTCGACGAGCAATGTTGTCTGGTGTGGGAGTAGGCTTGAAGAAAGCTAGGGGCGGCCAAACGAAAACATGGCACCAGTCCATGAAGTCATTGGCAATTGGGCTGAACCATATTAATAGGTGCAGACTACCTGGTTGGGGTCCGTGTGATGATCGTCACAAATGGTTAGGGGCTTTGGGTGATATGGCCCGGAATAGTTCGCAACGACACAAGTAAATCCACTCCTTATCTTCCTCCAAATTCTAAGTTTTTGAAATTTTCATAATTTTCTTTTTACTAAATCATATATTTTTAAACCTTATTTCCCATATCTACTCCATTCCATTAATACTAATTCTGTTACTACCTCCCCTATTCCGGGATTTGGTCCTACGATTTAATCTCTATCTGCTAATTGGGGCATAGCAACTTGAACCGATGTACGCATATATTGAGTTCTGTCTTGTAACTGACTGACTGACTGGTAATTCAACAGGTAGGAGTGAAGCATACGTATACAACAATGAATAATGAAGTCTAAGATATAGAAGAACATAAATGGTGAATATACTTACATCACTGACCCATGTCACTGATTATTTCTAGCCACTTATTGACACTATCACACCCACCCCAATTAGGCAATCGGCATCTGCCAACAAAGTTTAGACCAACAGTTAGTGACTTCATTAACTGATCCATGCTTTCGTTTGACCACCTCACTCTTCTTTAATTCTATTCTTATCCCAGGAAAAATCATGCGACGAGGGAGGTGTTGGTCATACGCAACATATGTCCATATCATCTCAGTAGGTGAATGTTTATAACCTCGTCGATTGGATTGCCATTTTTTCTCATCACTATGTACCTGGCGCTAATATTGTTTGTTCGTTCATTTCATTATATGCAGGCTATATTTCGATTATTTCTATGATCAAAGAACTGGAGCCTATTTATATCTTCTGTAGCGGTAAACATTCCCCAAAATAAATAGTTACATAGGTTTCGACATTGATGCTGACCATGTTTGTTTTAGAGGACACTACTAAGTTGAAGGCGCTCGGTCACGCACCACTACCAGATCACGTCACGCTGTACCGTAACAAGCAACTCTCTCTAGTTTGCCAGCCTGGACGTTGCTATCCCATTGCCGCTCCATTCACGATCAAATATAACTTCTCTTCCATCCTTCATTGCCTTCTGATTTCTTCTCATTCGTAAGAGTGGGATCAATGGTTAGAAGTTGCTCTGGTAATAATCCAAACGTAACTTGGTCATATATCGGGTGCACTTCACTTCTATTTTCATGGGCTATACTTCGCATCCGTAGTTTAAGACAGAGCGAGCTGCGTAACAGTGAACTCGGCCTTTCATCGAGAGACGGACATCTCGCCAACGCCACAAGTGATGAGTTGGCAAAAGCCAAGCGAACCAAATAACGATTTGTTCCATTTTGTTCCTATCAACTACTGCTCGCAATCTGTAATACTTAGAATAAAGTTTATCACACGTTGGTTGGAATTTAGAGTATATCATATGTTGTAGTGAAAATTCAAAGTTAAACGATCAAAAACAACGGTGTCAAAGGGTCTTCCAAAACATTACTGTAGTAGCATGAGATACTTCATACAAATGGTTCCATTTATTAACTTAAACAGGGTAAACACAAATATTTGAGCTGAATAATATGAACTGATTTTTATTTCGCCAGCGTCCCATCAGCTGTTTAAAACCTCGAATATTTTAGTAATTGTAACTATAAACCGAATTTCAACATACTTATGTAATGAAGTTAGTTGGGAACAGATATATACTTCATCATCACGACAGATTGAAGTTTAAGCAAAGATGTCAATGAAGTAAAGTGATAAAATACAATAATATTCTTGGAATCATATACCACTACATGTTGAAGATTATTCAGGAATATTGATAGGAACAAAAAAATCAAAGAACAAGAAACGAATAGATATGTATTGCGTTGTTGCTAATGATTATCAGTGTAACGATGCTATGATAGTTCATCACCATGTTTAGTGTTTGGATTATGCTACTAAGGCAAGAGAAGGTTGATAATTTTTTTAGATACATATATCAGGTTTTTGACGTCTGATAGCAAATTTGACAAGACTGTAATTTGGTTGTTTATTAGAAACCTTGAACAGAAATTGAACGTCTTCTGTGCATATATGATCTAGTCACAGTCATTTAGTTTCTGTGTATTTTAAGTATATGGATCTCTATCTCGTCCACTGTAAATAATTTTACTCTGTGCTGTGTTTTATGGTCGCTGATTATCTCTTTTTAAAATCCTAAGATCAACTTGGATATCTTGGGTTAGTTGTAATTCATAGTGGGAAGTTCCATTACTTAGAATGAAAATTGAACTCCTTGATATAGAGATCACTTATCTACTAAACGAATGGTAAACGACTGGCTAATTTTGGAGTGAGTAATTGGCTAATTGACAACTAATCATATATTACTTGTATCTGTATTCATAGTATTTCATTTAAGACCAAATATCGATTTTGGTTATGTATCATCGAAAACTCCTTGATGTTTACTAGCTAGTTGAAGTTACTCAAACAGGAAACCCTGATTTAGTTTAGACTCTCTGCTAGTTGGTACATATTAACAACAAACCATACCTGAAATCTTATCTGGAATATTGCTCCATGTAGGGTTCGAACACAGATCAGTACTCATTAGTGAACATAGAAACCACTATTTTACTTCCCATTATGCAATCCATATAACGCATAACTTGACAGAAGTGAATCCACTGTTCAGGACTTTATCACTCTTCAGGTTATTTAAAAGGTTACTTAATCAATACAAAACAAATACATAGGCATTTTGAATAATGTAGTTGTTCTTAAATCAATCCATCATGTATATTGGAAAGTTTATACAATCTCTCATCTTCTTTTTATTGTACAAAATATCCAGTTTATTTAATGTGAACATTCAAAAGAGCTTTTATTTTATCCGCTAGTATGGTTTGAAGTTTGCGTATTTTGTAATCAGCTAGAAACAAATTGATTGAGTGTTTCTGATTGACTTGTACCATTTTTTCCCACCCTATGTTCCAATAATGTATGAAAATTCAACATGATACAACGCTTGTGTGTTTATGTGGAACATATGTTGTCTAATAGAAGCGGCAATAGAAATAACAGAATGATATAGTATTGTAGGTTGTCGACTAATATTCTTATAACAATAATAATATTATTACTAAACAGTATTGATAATTCATTGACTGACAACAGCAAATGGGTTTACGCAAACGTCCGGTGTATCATGTATTCACAATTTACTAAAAAAAAACAAATAGTCACTTGAATATACTATTACTACTACTACTACTATTACTACTACTACTACTACCACTACTACTCTGTTTATCAGATTCACACATTAAGATAGATTGATTATTATTGCTACTAATAGAACAAACTTCCACCGTTTATTGTAATTGTGTTCTCTGAACTGAGTAGTTTAATCATTGTAAAGATTTCATGGTAAAAAATACAATTTACGGATGCTGATTGGCTTACTACGTAATTCGTCGCCGACAGTTTAAGTAGTGTTGTCCTTAAATTGCTCTTCTACTGATTTTATTGTCTTAATAACTAGATAATATGATTATCATCAGTATCCACTTAAGATAAAAGTATTAACCTAGAAGTGAATTTGAAGTTTAGTATGCTTATATTACTAATCTTAATCGACTTAACAAAGAGAAACAACTGCATTAGTGATATTGAGTATATATTCAACGTCCTAATACCATATAATGCAAGGACTTTCTTGTAGACACTCTTTGAATATAGTAATGAATTATGATCGAAATAGAACTGTAATCGAAATGAACTGAACACACAGACCTAGAGTATGACTAAATTGAAATTAGTCTAACCAGTTGTTGTAACTAAATACGTCAACATTGAATGGAATTTTAATTAAGTGACTCTAGATTACAACTGTAATGGGAATTTCACCTGTACAACAATCAAATATAGGCACAGATAAGGGTGGAGAACTAATCGTAGAAATAACAACACTGGTTACCCTGCATGTTTCTAAGTCATTTGTACGTATTGAGCCATAAGTTTATGAATTCTAGCTCCAAATAAGTTTCAATTATATTAGGAAAAGAAGATAAATTAGTTGGTGAAGTCGTGAATCATTATCGACTGAGGTGGTTGGAATGTGTTCCTAACCACCTCCTACCTCAGCACGCTATGCTGACTAAGGTAGAAGTGAGATGGAAGAAAGTAGGGACGGGCAAACCAAGACATGGATCACTCCATGAAGTCATCGACTGCTAATATGAGCCCTGTTGGTAGATGGTGACTGCCTGGTTGGGGTCAGCGCGAATTCCGTAACCAATTATTTTAGACGTTGGTTAGTATGGCTCAGAATCAAACACAGTAGCGCAGGTGCATTCACTATTTGTCCCCCTCCCTAAATCATGAGGTTAAAATTGTTCTACGCCTTTCTTTCCACGAACTAACTCTCTTCCTGGTCCATTCAGTTTTAGTATTATCATAGAGGTAAATACTAATTTGGTGTTAATCTTACTGTGCTTTGGAGATGTCGCAACTTGGATCGATACATACGCGCCAGGTTCTATGTTTTGCATGTATGCAAACAGTCACCTGGTCGAATATCTTAGTCCAGAATAGGTGTCTGTCGTGTCGCTAAACCATTTGAATGTATTAAGTAGGCTTGGTTATTGGGTCTATTTTCAAGTGATTTAAACATAATGAGGATTCCTTTAAATTATAATTTAAGCCTTCCAATTGCAATACATTTGAATGGTTTGTGAATGAACCTGGTAACCAAAACTTAGTGAACCGAGATTGTCCGAATTCTGGTTAGCGTGAATTTCTATTTTTATTTAAATTACTATGCAACATTCTGTACATCTGAGGCTGAAATAAGAACACAATAATCAATGATACCGCTAATTATAATATGCTTGCATACTTTACTTAGACTGACCTACAATCGTTTTGTGTTGTTGAAATCATTAAGTATATGTACAGTCCATTGTACTGTCTGAAATAACATAGGTAAGTTAAATGTACGGAGGGAGGGGCTGAATTCGTTCGTAAACGTTATTCTAGCAAATATTAGGTTTTAAATTTAGAAAAACCTTTGTAAAACCTATGTCCATGTTACTGATACAAGTAACTGCAAAATATAAAGAATAAAATCATGCCTATATGTTGGAGACAGTGAGTTGAAACTATATGACGTTAAATTTTCAGTAGATAAATTTGTAGATGCAAAACCTACCTACATCCTTAGTTTGGGCAACCGTATAATATATTCTTATTTTTACATCAGGGCTTAGTGTTAAGTACATGAATCTGTACTTGATAAATGATATAGTAGTAGTTACCATCATAACTTTGTATAGAAACTCTTATTCTCTTATTCTACATTTAATGAAACGATTTTCTGAGTTATTTTAAAGTTTAGTTGTTGAATCTTTTCCTCAAATTTAGAATTTTCAAAAAATTATTTTTCAATTTTACCTTATCGACTATTTTAGTTAGGTAACTAATGCAAGTCAGAATGAGGTAAACAGGTGTTTCGTTCTAAAATGTGACATATCAGTGTTAGTCCACTATCCTTAAACGAATCGAACCCAGTATGTTGATATCTTGCGTATCAAGCACAAACTACAGACTACCAAGTTAGCATCTACAAATTTACAATTCTAACTTCACTCAATTCATAGAACTATCCAATCATCATCCATTTTCATTGGTGATATTAGTCTTACTCCACTGATCATTTCTCTAATTTGTTACTAGTAATCACGTAATCACTGTCATTGTAGTGTTTTGTTGAGATTATTGTGACGGGTATTGTGTTTGAATCATATTTATTTTCAAGTTTAGTTTTCATGTTTTTCGCATTGTGCACGATATGTTGGAGATATTTTAGAGGGTTCCTTGATTATTGTATTTGTTGACTCTCCAAGTTGTAATATAAAGGATCTTGAGTGTAAAGTTGACTTATATATTTACAGGATTCAGATATGACATTTCGTTATATGGGGGCTTCTCAGATAGAAACTAAGATCACTCATTAACCAATATATATTTTGAGATTTTCTCCGTTTTTAGAAAATTTTCACAGGATTATAGATGTTTTACCAATTTTGAATTGTAGCCATCAGGGGAATCCATATCGCTTGTTTAGTCCTATTTAGGAACTATTATATCATTAACGGATCTGCATCTATATGTGTTGATTTTTACGGTGAAACTCGAACCTAGTACCCTTTGTTTAAAATACCAATACATTTTCCTTTAAGGAATTGAGTTCACTTAGTTATTAGCATTTTCAATGAATATGAAGGGTAGTATAGCTAATAGATGCATAAACAGAGATAGTATTTGGAAAGCGATACAGTTCAATGAAAAGTACAGTAGTGGCTTTTTTCAGTTAAGTATTTCCATATTACTTTTATGAAGAGTGTAATAGAAAATTACATCAGTGGTTTTACGTGGTTCAGTTTTAGTCTATACTAAATAATATTTCAAGCTAATAAATTGAACGGTCTTTAGGATCTTACATATATCACAGCACCATATCATAGATTGACTACCTCTTCACTTTTCTACCCAGTCCAATAGTCTGCAAATAATGTGCGAGGTTGAATATATGGGAATGATATTTTATGGGCCTTGTGGTAGTCACTTAATCTTCAAACCAATTAATTGGGAGTCATTGGTTGACATTTCTAACTTTTTTTGTCTTAATCTACCATACCCCTTGTAGTTAAGGATATTTGCCTCACATCTGATATAGTTAAACTCAAATGAAATTTCTGACCATTGTTCAACCTATCTTTTCTTCAGTGCCCATTTTGAGGAGTTTTTCATTAACATGAAGAACTTATCTAACATCCTTCCGGTAAATTCGTTTGTAATAAAACCAATCTTCTACAGACTGAACAGAGCATTTCATAATTTGTTGAGTACTTTAATATATCAGTCGCTTATTATCTACATTGAGCCTAGTGCGAATGTGTTTTCGCAAGTTGTTAAAATATATCAGCACAACTAGATGGCCACTAGATGGCCAGACATGTGATCCAACATTTCTAACTACCAATCTCGGTTATTACACAAACCCAAACTAGGTAGTCTCCACCTACCGATATAACTTAAATTAACAGTCAACGATTTCATTAAATGATGCTACATCTTGGTTCGCTGCCTATGATTTTATTTAAACTTGCTTCTACTCCAACTAACAATGTACATCGATGCACTTCAGTACTACCTCAGTAGCACAGTGATACTGCGTATTCAATAATCTCTCACTCTCTTCTCATTCAATGCTTTAAGAAATGTCGTTACGTTCATTATATACTACACATAGTTTATTGAATTTCTTCTACTACCTAACCATTTGTTTCTTAAACTCTCCTTGTCACACTAATATTGTTTAGATGAAGGCGTACTGTACTCCACATTCCAATAAGATAACTAGTATCAAGGCTATCAAATCTCAGGCACAACTATCACAGTAAGATACTGTAACATTTTTTCTTGCTTTATTTATCTTGTAATTGTCATTGTTGATAAAGCAATTATACACACACCCATGCCATATACATCGACTGTTTAGTGTAAACATTAACAGATTTTCAACAACTTATGCGTACTTGAGATATGTAAGAAGCCGAACTTACAAACTAAAGTTTGTAACATAATGGTGTACAAGAGTGGCACAGGTGAAAATCAGAATATACTGCACAGTAGTTTCATCCTGACATGGGACTTTTCAGCAACAGTGTACACTTACAAAAACGTGATAACAATAGCAATACAATAATATGTATTTCCAGTCTCAATTAAAATGTAATGTAATGCAACTACCATCGAATGCCACTGTTTCACAACGGACTAATTCTGAACTTGAGTGAACACGAGAAATGAGTAGATGATGAACAAGGTGATGATGAGTTGTGTTCGTAGTATTTGTATGGTTGTCACTTCATGATTGTACACACACCTTAAAATGATAATTCATCATGAATGATATGGAACTGGAAGTAAATTAGTAATGATGTTGTTGGTGTGATATTGTAACGGCAGAATTCAGTAGACAACTCGTTGAGCCTGAACACAACGTGAGTGGAGTAGGACTGAGTCCTACATATATCACCCATTTCTTCATGATCTTATGTACGCTTTGCTAAAGGTACTAATCAACAAGGAAACTTCGTTGCACAAGTTATCTTGACTTCAAATGCTCCACATCAAAATATTTGAGAAATATAAGTTGGCTTCCATAGTTTGTCTTTATGATTAATTCCTATCGTCCAAGCGTAAACTTCATCCAAATATCAGTACTTAAACTTTTATAACGCTGTGGTAGGACCACACAGTAGAAACTTGTTGTGGCTCCATTTGTTTGATTCAGTATTACAAGTAACAACACTTTTTAATATCATGAACCATCCATTAAGCTTAGTACAAGGATTGGTGAAATGGAAGAAAGCTCTAATAATAGGAGTGGATTCTTACTGTATAAGTGCTATATGTACATATAGTAGTGTTTTAAACGATCGAGTCATAATTGAAGGTTAAAGTTTGTGTCACATGAAGATTGTGTAATCAGCGGGGTGGCAACACAGTAATCATGATTATCATTAGATTAACGTGAAGATTTGTGAATGGAAATCGAGAAAATCTGGGTGGAGGCAGTCTTTGTTATAATAATAAGATGGTAATAATTGTAATAATAACTGTATAACAATGGTAAATGTGAATGAAGCTAGGATTTAGATATAAAGATACAGTAAAATACAAATAAATAAATGAATAAATAAACCAAACAATATGAATTCTCAACATAGACCATGGTAAAAAAAGAAGTGATCTCACAAACGGCTTTTGTATGCACGACCCAGGTTTCAAACTGTGTATTGCCAGAGCTTGTGAAATCTAAAGTAGGTCCAGACGTAGGTCTCTTGATTAATTATTTGATTGAATTTTCTAGATTATATCAAATGGTTAATCTGAGTCGGAATGCCATGAATCTACTATATGTTGCAGGATAAGTGAGGTGATTAGTCTGGATTGTTCTTTACTTATCCATGCCGGAAAATACTGTCCGGTAGGTCGTGGCAAGTTGTCCTTTAGACAAAGGCATATATGTATGTGGCTGCTGAACGTTATACGAAGAGCCATACAACTTCATATGACAACTAATAAAAACTCTTACAATTACTCACTGGCGATTAATTTATCATATGTATGGGCTATTATTCTGCATTTATGTCTTTATAAGCAGTTCATTTAGAGTAATAACGAGCATCCATACCATTCTCACTTTACTAGTTAACGTTAACTAGACACCGGTTTGTTCAGCTGGTCTATTATAACATTTGTTCTTCATGTTATAATAAAGCTATCTGTATCCGTAAAAGGTTATTTTTAGCTGCATATGAAAACATACACATTACATATATTCAATCACGCCCGTATTGGAGACCTATTCAAACCAGAGTAGTAGTAAACTGAAAAAAAAACATGAGACAAATAAACCAAAACTCGAATTCATTCCTTCTAGTTAAATCATTTTCTCGATAACTAATCTTGCTTCTACTACTAGTGATATTGTTATTATTGTTTCCATAAAATTGCGTATTCACCTCTTTGTTCTGATGTAACGACATAGGTACATGTTTAAGTTCCACGTTGCTGGATAAAAACTAATGACTTTCAAACTAAAAGTAGAAGTAAATAATAAAGTCATTGATTATTAGTGTATGACTACTTAATTGAAAACGTTGTACGTCGTAGCTCAGAACCAATCAGAATGGTATAGGTGCACTCATTTTGATTTTTCTTTAAATCTTCAGCTCTAAAGTTGTTTTATACCTTTTTATCCCATAAGTTTACTTTTGACTCTCTAATGATTCTTTCCTGTTCAAGATCTTTTTCATGACCATTGAATATCACTACTATTTTCAATTATTTTAGTATCTATCTAACTGTACTAATAGAGTGTGACATTTTGAACCAGTGAACACATATATCAGGTTCTACTTTACTTTGCACATGACTGACTAATTGGGTGGCATTCACATACACACGCACACACTAACCGATAGCTGAAAAATATCGGTTCATACTGCAGTTACTGCTATTGAATGTAACGTAATTCATGTATTCCACTATGAAAGGGATGTTCTGTAACTATTATATACCCAGTAGCAGTAATAATAATAATAATGATAATAATAATAATAATAATAGTATGTTATTTGTAAACATGTACAATATTGTTATAATTTTTTCATTTCAGTAAACATAAACATGTAATTATTATTAATAAAGAATGTAGTAATATTATTCAAAATTCAATATAATCTTTTTGATTGTACATTGAATAATCTATCATTTATGTTTGTAATATTTTATGAAGTTTACAAATTTATATGATACTGGATTAGTATTTGTTTCTAAGTTGTTAAGAGTTGTGGAGGGGGAGGGAGGGTAGGATGAAGGATGGACAAGGGATACATAGATGTATGTTGACGTTGTTGTTGACATCGTTGTCGTTGTCGTTGTCATTATGTAAAGATATGATATTGTTACTTATAAAGTTATAAAGGTAATACCATCTAACTGAATAGGTTGAAATAAATTGATCATTGAATGTAATAGTTTTGTTTCAATGTTTTATGGGAATATAACTGGAATTCAGTCATTTTGATATTGAAATTATATAAATTTTTTTGTTTAAAAAATAATTCACGTTGATTATTATTTAATTTACCTAAATGACATCAAATTAGTGCCATTTTGTAAATAATAATAATAATAATAATAATAATAATAATAATAATAATAATAATAATAATGGTATTAATAATAATAATAAAGAAATATACTTAGTATATTTCAATTGTAGCTAACAGTAAAATGAAGTGTGTGTGTTTCGTCTAATTCACAACTCATCAGATGTTGACCTTCACGCTGGGACTTGTACTTAGTGTTTATTGTTTTATAGGTGAATATTTTATTCATTAAATTACTATATCTAAGTAGTCATGAATCTATTTAATCGTGAAGTTAGTGAAATTTCGTTCATTATAAATTAATTTAAATTAATTGTTATGAGGTAAAGAAAAATTCGGTTGGCTGTAGCGAACGTCAATGAGGTGTGCCTAGTTGATAATTCGCGTCTACCATATGCCCACTCAATCCCAGGCCGATAACAGAAGAAACCAGAGTCGGAAACAGGATCGGTAACATATCGTATTTCAATCACGCCTTTATATATACACAAAGTCAGATCACACAATAAACAAATCGCGAATCTAACATTGATACAGAACAAAGGAAATAGTGGCAGCGAATGGGGACAACTTGTTCACAACTAATTAACTGTAGGTTATAGTAATAAACAATATACTAAGAGTGAATATACTAAACGAGAGAATCGGGTAAGGGGAACGTAACAGTCATAGAAATGAAATGATTACATCATCCACAGTTATAATAATTGAAATAATGTTCTAAAACACAGTTCTTGAAGATATCCATTCTCCTTTAGTTCCCCGGCATATGATTAGTTTATTATTGACAACTAGTAAGGACTAGAAAGGTGTTTTGTGCTTGTGCAAAACTTCTCAGTAACAATTATGTACCAACACTCCTATTGAGGATAAAAACTATGGTCGAAATGATTCGTAAATATAAATATAAATTATAAAAGTTTGTAATTTCATACAGTTCAGTTCTTTGGTCAGTATCGGTTGGTATATACACAGTTAGTATATGGCTAACAATTGTAAGCAGGAAGTTTATTTCATTGTGTTGATGTTCAAAGCAAATGTATTATTCATTAAGTTTATACAATGTACTAGCCATCACTAAGGAGGAAAATATAAACTCTTAATCATAATGCACAAATAACAACAGAGATTGACTAGTTTTCATCTTGAATATTAACAAAGTGTGATTAAGAATTCATTTAATTGCGACATTTTTGATACCAGATAAATATTATAGTGTTCAAAGGATAAGTTGCACATGTCTATATTGAATAGGTTTAAGTGGGAGATTAGGACATCAATCTGTGTTTGAATAATTCCACAGTACAACATCACAGTGAAAGTAGTTGATTTGAGTTTGAATCCCATAGGAATCACCAATCTCATCAAGATTTTTGGTATATTTTAATGCTTGACCTAGACAAAATATGACATTGGTAAACTACTAAGTTACCAGTCAATATGTAAATATATCATATTTATAATTTTTCGTCATCATATTCTTCATCTGTTTGTATATTATCTTTTTATCCTTCCTTTTTTTCAGCTCCTGAACTACATCATCAACAGAAAAAATCTAAGCAACAACAACAGTTATCAGTGAATGAAGTTAAAATTTCTATCAATGTTACAAATCCTAGATTAAATTACTCAACAGCGTTGAAAAACATCGATCATCACATTAAAATAATAACAACAACAACAACAGCTTCACCATCATTGGCATACAATACTATTACTACTACTACTGCTACTGTCATTGATAATTATTATCCAGCTCATTTGAAAAGTATCATAAATTTACCTGGTAAAAGTAGTGATCCACTAAATAGACGTGTTCTAGTTAACTTCCCTACTAATCATACACTGAATGAAAATATGTAAGTATTTTCATTTGTACTATACTATACTATATGCTGTGAAATATGGCCCATGAAAATAGGAGACATACCTAGGATTTAGGGTTTCGGCAATGGTTGTCTTCGAAATATTCCTTATGTATCATGGTACACTTCAATGAGTGATGTTGATGCAAGGCATAGGGTATCCGGAACATGTGTAATATATCTTCCACAACTATCTGTCTATCTAAGCAGGCAGGCAATTTTGACTGAATTAAGAGTAAGTTGAAAGAAAGCTAATGGTGTCAAAACTAAGAAGAGACTTCAGTCTATGAAGTCATTGATTGCTTGTTGAATTGTACTGAGAGGAATGAATCATCTGCTTATGCGACGAGGCACAGAATCAGTCTCAGTGGTGCAAGTACATTCACTTTTCACCTTACTTCCATTATCTTGAGTTCTAGTATTGTTCCATGTATACCATCTTTTCATTTCGTCTACTGAAGGCATATTTTCGATGTTTATGTTTTCTGACTATGATTGATATCACGGTTATTCTGACATATTCGCTATTATTCGTATTAATTTCATCTTTCACTATGTTAACTTTAAGGTGACATAGATTTGTTCAAGGCTCTTCTTTGGTCATGGCACTTTGTTTTTGTGTTGCGTTTGTTCCAGGTGATCAGTAGGAAAAGCGTATTCAAGTTTTTGTTCTAGTGGAAACTCATCAACAAGATCATGAATACTTAATCATATGACACAGTAATCCAGATAGCTTGTCAGTAACTTGAAAAGATGCAGATTTTTAGCTAGAGGGGGGGATGATTTTAGAGGAGTAGTGTCCTCTGAGCTGAGTGGCCTAGTCGTGATCATTTTAGTTTATTTTCATGTTGATTGGTTGTGAATGATCAGTCTGAAACCTTAGGCGTAGGTTTTGTGTTAGTTAATACCCGTCAGCAAAATTACATGTCGACATTAGTTGAGCTGAAGTTCCGTGTGAAAACGAGACCCTCACTTCTCTCAAAGTAGATTACTTGTTACTTACCTCTATGACTGAAATAGAATGATGATACAAGTCTCAAGGCCATAGTGAGCAACAGTTTCCTGATAAGTGTCCACTGTCATGAAATTCAAATTGGTGGTTTTCTCTTGCCATCCACGAGCTAAAAATTATTTTCTCTCATTAGTACTTCGGTGTATTGCTTAATGTGTCTGTCTTTCACGGGTTAGGAAGTTGCTTAGTGTATGGCCTAAAGGCAATGTACACAAATCTGCGCCTAATAAATCGTTTAACCATTTCAACTAATTGTCAGCCATGCCACCTATTGTCTCCAACCGTTGGTCACAATAATCTGACGAACTCCAACTAAATAATTTTCGCTTATTAACACATTATATGAATAGTTAGTGGAACTGACGAAATGGTTTGATCACCCTTAAATTTCAGACTATGGCAACTTCAGCGCGTCGAGACGGGCAATGATTGGGTTTACATAAAATATATTCCAGCCTTCACATTTGATAAGAATTTAAAGACTCAATAACTGACCCTATATTATTACATTCGTGACTACACGATGCCACATTTCGTAGAGGCATCCAGAAACTATGTGTTAGTTCTTATATGTTGTTCATCCTGAAACATTATCTTGGACATCTACCAAATTAGAGTTGTCGTTATGGTGCACTTATATCAGCAACGCATGCTAGTATTCATGGTGTGCTTTCAACATACTACTTATATTTCAAGTTACTTATCGTTGAAAATCCACTGAACTCTCCATTTTGTATACACCTCTTTTACGTGGAGTTGAGTTCTCTAATCTACATGACATATTCATATACTATCATGGTCATTCTGGACGACCTTATTGTCACAAATTACCTTCCTGAATTACAAATCATTTTCCCACTAGTTTTGTTTATCTCTATCTGTTTATTCTATTCTATCCGTCTCATCGTTGGTCATCGTCTACTTTGATAGTCATTTAACCAGTTGGTATGATAATTAAGCTAACGTAAACTAAATAGTTTATACTTACCAATATGATTTAGACTGTCAGTCAATTATTTAATAAATTAATTTGACATTTCAGTCTGACCACTATAACTATCATTATACAACGAAGTAGACGATGGTTGAGTTTACATAATACATATCCTAACCACATCAGTCAGTCATCCAGATTTAACCATACATACATGTATCAACTAATAATAAACATACATAAGTATTCATTTCTAGTATTATACATTTATTTGTATATACTACTGAAAAGAGGAATCAACCACATAAGTAATTGTTGTATATTACCTGCTTTGAAATAGGAAAAGGAGGAATACATAAGCCAATCGATGTATTAATAATAATAATAATAATAATAATAGTGATAATAGTGATAATAACAATAAGCGATAGGAAATGTTAAACACGCGCTATTACACCTATCAACATTTATTATTATTGTTATTAAAACAAATAAGAACCATTGACATTTAAACAGCAAAATATTCAAATAGCTGGCATGTATATACGTATTTGAAAATAGGTAGGAGAAACAGGTGATAGGCACCAAATTATTCATCTATTCACTAACTACTACCATTACAACTATCATTAATACTAATGATTTCATACATCTTCAAATTAATAATGATAATGATTACATTGTGTATGTGTTTGTATAGATACACTTACACTATATAGTGCCTGGCATTTCACATGGTCTATAAGCATTTTTTTTACACAGGCATAGTATTTAGGGGAAATATTCACAAAAGAAATGACTTATCTACTTAAAATTACATTTAAGTAACTAAACTGACTAACTGAATAAATAAATTGTACTTTTTTGTAATCGATATGTATACATTTATTTCAGTTGGGATGGTTATTTTTTTGAGAGATTGGTTATTTAATTGATTGAATATGTCACAGATTGATGGTGGTAGGATACCATTGAAAATCAGGAAGCACTAGACAGTTGTTTCGTTCTAGTGTGGAACTCCTCAGCAGTGTGCACCACAGATTCTGCACTAGGGGGCTAATTGTGAAAAAAGTACGTTGAAAATAGAATGCTGTTAGTTCTAAGTTGGGAACCTTTAATAATATTGATTAAAGTTCACCAAGTAGTGAATAACTTCAGGAGGTAATTCCTTGAGCTCCATTGGGAAAATATGATCAGTGAATGTAGTTATACTAATTTAGGAATAAAATATATGTCACTAGTAGGAATTGATAGGGTTGCATAATACAATACTAACTGATTGAAATTATTAATATCAACTATTGAATTTTAGGTCAGTATTCTAAACGTTGTTGCAATGCCTGAAGGTCCAGGGTTCGATCTTTGATTGTGTACTACCGTTGAGTCCCATATTAAGATCGTTCTTGGTTGCCACTGGTCGTCTAATCTAAGTCACTTCGTTATATTACGTTTTAAAAAATTTTATTCATTTTTCCATGACTGATTTTTTTAGGCAAAGATATATGCTAACGTGGTCTTGTACAGATTGGTTTTTAGTATGCTCTTTACATTCGTCACAGATTGACCTCTGCTAACTAAAATTTAAAACCACAGCGAACTAAACACCTAATGTTTCATCCTGTTGTGAAGGACTTCTTAGCGGTATATCACACCAAAAACCCCACCAAAGACCAAATCCAGAGCTTTAAAATTTCATGGCTAAATGTTAATTATCAGCGTCCAATAGTTGGATTACAACTTCACTAACTTTATAACGTAACTCGACGTTCATTCAATATCACTAGCAATAAGTGTCGCATTCTAAGCTTTTTTGAACACTCTCAGTTACAATTTCTCTCTAAAACCTTAAAATTCTTGAAGTAGGCCATTGATAACGCGAGTATCGTTGAAGTGGGGGGGGGGAGGGAAAGAGGTACATTCATCTTGAAGCTTGAAGGTTCTTGGTTCTGTCCGTGATGAGATCGTGGATTAGTACTGCCACTAAGTAGTGAGATGATATGTAATTCGAAACTTCCTTATATTTAATAGTTCACCATTCAATACAATCTTGTATGACCTTCATTAAAGTGTCGTAGTGAATATTACTTATTTATTCGTCGTTGAATAGTTTCGATTTGAATTTTGTGGATTGCTTGCATTTTTTTAAAATGTTCTCTAAACGTTGTAGTCTAAAGTAAGTGCAATCGGATGTAAGTCTATTACTGATATGTTTGATTGGTGATGGGTATGTTAAACGACTTATTCACCATAAGGAAAAGGAAGCAGTGGTAGTTATTAGTTGACAGTAGTGAACAAAAGTCGTCCTGTATTGAAAGTCAAATAAAATCTCAAAGTGCTAAACACATAATTTACGGACGTAGTGGTTTAAATAGTGCCATACGCCACAAAAAATCTGGTATGTTCTAGGTTTAGCTCCTTATAATGTCATGAATCTATACTAATAGAATGTTACAAGCTACGACGGGATTGGGACTTCTTATTAATGAATGTTTTTATACTGACTTCTTAACCTCATCCTAGCAATTAGAAATCTAGTATTTTTGAATCAAGAATAGAAAATCAAGACGATGAGCAAAGTAGTACATCTGGGTGATGGAGGGGTAGATTAAATACATGAAAGTTTATTCGTAGCATTTCTCTGAACCTTGTGGAGCTTTGCAGGTAAAAACACTAGACTTGGTAACAAATTTCTTAATAGTGTAATAAAAATAGTGGGAACATAATCAGTAGTTTTTCGGTTCCTAGAAGTCATCTAAAGAATACTGATTGATTGAAGTAATCTAAGCATTTTACTAATTTCTGATGAAGTTATTGATAATTACCAAATGAAACAACTACCTAGTTTCAAATAATTCTAGAGCTATTGTCAATTCTTGATAGGAATTATCAACCTCTTTATTTATTTAATTTGAATGTGTTAAGGATGGGATTTGAATAATCTCCGTTGTTATATGAGCATCCTGAGTGGATTACCATGACAAGGAGTTGTTTACATATATGGTTAATGTTGAATTGTAGCTGGCAGGTGGAAACTAGGAAACGCACTTCGTTCTATTTGAGATTAGTTAGATGGATGCATCTGCATTCAGTGTTCAAACTGGGACTCGAACTCGCTCCATTCATGTCAAACGCCATAACGTTTTTTATTGAACCTAAGTTTAGACAGTTACATTTCAATCCAGCCTTAATAACTTATGAATTAGTGCTGTGCAGAGAATTTTCAACTTCTATCCTTAATAGCATCAACAGGAAGATAAAAACATTCAAATTATATATGCGTCCCTACTACATAAATGTGGCTGTTCGGACTTAGTGGTTCATTAGAAAATGCCATGTTGTTTAGCATAAACTAGCTGAGTTTGAACCTCGATTTTGCCATCAATAATGAGATGTGGCAAGTACATTCAACTGACGAACCCGAAACAAGATGAAACGCAGGTCTTGTATCCCATATATCAGTCACAATGCAACTTCATCTACATTTGATTTCTTTTTAACTTCTGTCGACTTCTTTTTAAGGTTTTGACGCTTTCTGGTTGTCTGACCTCTATTGCTTTTCAACCGTTATATCTGTTTTGTCAAAGATATACTTACTATATTTCTATCACTGATCTAAGACATAGACCTTTAGGTTATAATATGAAATTGGATTAACAATGTCTGTCTCGTTAGTTTGAGAACATGACAGTGTAACCCAAAGGACAACTACATGAAGCTGGTTATGCATGACGTTTATTGTTATACTTGATTCATACTTTTTAAAATCTATCGCCATCACTAAAAATCCTCGAAGTTAGTTAAGATAAGCTATTTTCACAATCAATACTTCCTAATCTATCTTTACTTAATGAGAAGGTAGCTTCATTAGACATTCTAGTTATCCGCGAGAAATATCTTTCCGAAGTTTACGTTTCATAACAGTTAAGAGTATATCTTCTTCATCAAACTTTACGCATACCAATTTTGGTTTCATTACTTTTGAATCAATTTGGCTGATGTAATAGAACCTTCAGGGTACTATTTTCCAATTGACTTACGTTGATTAGATTACAATGATCGTTAGATTAAAATACTACATCTAAGTAGTCATGTAAAACAATTTTGCAGTCGCCGTTGTAAAATGAGCTATTAGGACTTATACAAAGACTACGACCTGATAAATTTGAGATCGATGACTGGCTAGCACAAAGTCTGAGTGACTAAAGCCTTCCTCAATCGCACGGATAGAAGTAACAAACACAAGACAATAAGCGTTAAGGCCAAGTAATTAATTTAGTAAAAACAGTGGCTTTTACACATCATTTACTAAACTGATTAATAACAGGAAATACAAATTACAGAAAAGGCTCGATCAGGGGAGTTGTTTACATGGTTTGCCATAATAAGGTCATGATTAGGCCCAAATAATTCGGGGAGGAAAACGTTTAATAATTGTTAATTGCTTTGTAAACAACTTGTAGTCTGATCATTACTAAATGTCTAACCAGATTCAGCTTGGCTGTAAAGGTTCCAGTAGCGCGAAGAATAGGCTCGATAGATAGTAATTTCTGAATTTCACCCCGATATAACACCAGGAAACATAGGAATTCCTTTCAATTATTTCAGTGAAAACTAGGCGGTAAATCTAACTCGTCAAAGACTGATGTTTGCATGGTAACATTAAAAACCAAGGAGCATTGAGCAGCTATTTCGTCCTGGTATGGAACTCTTCAGTAGTGCGTTGGTGGAGTTCAGACTTGTCGGGGACGAGACGGTTATCACCGATGATAATAGATAATCATCGCTCTATTCCACAAACTGATGAGAGTAGGAATTTTACTACTGGATGCCGACTCAGTGGTGTAGAGAGTTAAACGTTCGCCAACCTGAAACTCCTAGGGTGGGTTCTAGGGTGCACTTTGCTGTGAAGTCTCATGCTAGAACGAAACAGATATCCAGTACTCCCTGGTTCTGAATGATATCTTGTCAACATCAATCTATGACGAATTCAATCAACTAAACTTAATACCAATCTTCACAAATCATCTTAATTCAACTAGGTAGTAGCTTAAAAGTATATTACATAATTCAGTATTTGATTATTGAATTCTATTTAATTAAAAGTTAGACAGTTGTTCATTTAAGTTACTAAATTTTATTTTTCTTTATTATAAAAACAAATGTTTTAATCAAAATAAAAGTAAAATCTAAAATGAAAATGATTTTTTTTTCTTTAATCTTTAAAATATAAATATCTTGTTCAGTTAGTTGTTACTTGGATAGCTTAGAGATTAACTTCTTAGAATGTAAACCTGTTGGATGCTTGTTCAAATCAAATAGTCATTATTAATTACTTTAAGATTTTATGTGAGCCTTTCTTTCAATTAGTAGTAACTATCATGAAGGTTAAGTGAAATAGGGTTTCTTGATGATTATCTGTTATGATGTCAGAAAGGGAGGGTTTTGGTTGGTAGATGCGAATGCTAATGGAGTGTGCCCAATTAATAATGCGCGACTGACCTAAGCCCACTAACCCCCTCCCCCAAAGCCGACAATAGAAGAACCAGAATTGGGAACTGGAAAACGGAGAACTGAGAACGTATTGTATTTTAATCATGCCTTTATATATATACATAAAATCAGACCACACGGTGAACCAATCAAAAATCTAACATTGATACAGAACAATGGGAAGAGTGGCAGTGAATGGGTGCAACTTGTACACAATTAAGTAAACGTAGTTCATAGTAAATAACAATATACTAAGAGTAAATATATTAAATGAGAGAACCGGGCAAGGGGAACGTAACAGCCTTTGAAATGGAATGTTTACACTGTTGACAGTTATAATAATTGAAATAATGTCCTAAAGCACAGTTCTCGAAGATAATCAATCTTCATTAGGTGTCCTACATATTATTACCTATCATTCATTTGATGTCACGATGGTAATCTCTACTGAATAAATATTGTCTGACAAACCCATATAAACATTACATTACTATTAATCTCTAGATGTACATTTTTTAGAAGTATAGAGAGGGTGTTATTTAAATGAATCTCAGCACATATATAACATAATTCTTTATTGAATAGCTCTAAATTTCTCTGCAGCACTATAAATAATGTATAATCGATAGAAGTATTTCAATAGACCCTTCTAATTAGTAGATACAGAATTTTTAGAAGCTTGACACTCAGTGAACATATTGAATTAAACTTAGACGGTAATTCGCTTCGGAAAATCATAAGCGCATATAAGGCTAAGAAGCAGATCAAAAGCCTGAAGGCGAGTGAAACCAAGACAGATACGCTTAAAGTAACGAAGTCTGTAGTGTTAACAATCGACCTGATTCAAAGTCTACAGAACACGCTATTTGTCGCTTATTTCTCACTTATATCTGAGGTTTCCACTAATGATCATATTTAGAACCTCAAGGCGAGCTCAACAATTATACTGCCCTGCTTATGGAGCATATCATAACGCTACATATACGACAATACTTTTGCCACAGGACATATAGTACTTTTTGTTTAAGCACACTCCAACTGACTAACCTAACTTATTAAAATGTAAAGGGATGAATGTTCTAGCTAATGAATATTTATTGGTTCGAACTTGAATGACCATCACTTCAAAGTATCACCTAAAGTCATAAAAGGGAGGCAATCTCTCTGCTACCCACTACTCACTACACAAATGTGCGAGCTGACCTCATTTCTTATTAACTAAACATATACAGCTGATCTCAATCTAAGTAATTTCGAAGAAGAAAATTTTCTTTTCTATGATGTCATATATTGAAGCTGTAGGATCATATTTGTAGATCTATTAAATGATATGAGATTAAGATTTTTGGAGATTACAAGTCTTGATGGAAGCTTCAAGGTGGCAGTGATTTATGGACAAGGAAAATGAGTGATAATTATCTACTTGATAAGTATTAAAAAGAAATTAGGGTAAACAACAGGTGGATAAACAAATCGAGGTTGCGTATTAGGACCAAGGCTGCAATTAGAGATTGCACATGTTTCTTTTGTACACAGTTTTCAGACTAGAATTATCGATTGGCTAAAGTTTCTCCCTCGAGACTGAAAAAAAAATTCTGGTGGGATAAATCTTATTAAATTTGGTATGACGTTGCTATATTGAACTATTAAAATTAAACCGAGTGCTATTAGGATGAACTATATCTTCCCGTTGATTTGTTATGGATTGAATCTGGTCAATCTCTGTTATTATTTGTGCATTCTGAGTGGATTGCCTCCAGCTGACGACTGTCAAATAGAACGAAACGCGGGTCCAGGATTTCCCTTATCAGTCACAATCCAACTCACTTAATGTCCTCCCTTAAATCATGAGCTTTAAATTATTGCATAACTTTCTTTCTACGCTTCCTGAACCATATTCTTTATGTTCACACTCCTTGTTACTATTATTATTTTATTTTATTGAAGTAACTTCTACTAATTGTGGTGGTGTTAATCTTGCAGTGTCATAGAGGTATGGCAACTTGAATCGATGCACACATGTGCCAGGTTCTATGTTGATTATACATACATACATTAGACTCGAACCCCTATCAACCAGTGTCACAAAGGTATTCAAGTAACAGGGAGCCTCAAATAGGACTGAGCTATTACCACCTTTGATGGCTGTTGACTAGATCAAAACCTTGATCAAATATGATTTAGCCAGACTAATGTAAAAATATGTGTAAATAAAGATAATGCTTGATAGCTTAATGCTCTCTGAAGAGAGAACAATAAAAGTTACAACGTGTATACGTTATTAGTGTAATGAACATTGATGATTCACTTGAGATTCAGTCCCGCTCCAATCAGTTTCACAATCTCGGACATTATTACTATGGTGTCATTATCACTAACTAAGTACAACAGTAATAACTCCGGGACCAATCAATCTGAACAATCTGGAAATATTGAAGTCTGCTAGAGAACCAGTTAACTCAATATTAACCTCTCAGACTGTGAAACTAGGTGAGAGAGGATTGAATTTCGTAAAAGAACAATTCACTTAAGATGGCAGAAACAGCTTACTGGCAACATGCACAAAATCTAGATCAGGTAGGGCCTCCTGTCGAATGTTTTCAACTATTTTATATCAACAACATAGAGCTCGCAAAATCAAGTCACAAGGGCTAGAGACCAAATTACTGTAATATAAATGATATAATTTGATCATCTTACTAGTCATTAACCAATATTCAATTGGTTTACTAATCTATCTAAACACCGACAATGTTTCCACTTATTCCAGTCATCATAATCCAGATAACGACATATAGAAAATCAACCTATTGATTAATATACTTCACTTACTCAGCGACCTGAAGTTGAAGTGCTACATTGTAAGATATCAAAATCTAAAGTTTAGTCCATGACGTGTAAATTGTGTTACTTAGACATATAATTCTACAAAGAAATGACTGTCAATTACTTCCCTCCCGATTATCTAGTTAAAGTTAATTCATGGTATAAATTATAAATTAAATTGAATAATCTACAAAAAACCTTCATAATCAAGGAGGGAATTTATAACATTGAAAAGTGTATTTTATTGCTTCTTTATTAAAATGGGAATATCATGTCTTGATTATTTATATACACTCTGTTCTCTTTTTTGTTGTTGCTAAAGTTGTCTGGTTAGTAACTAACTTGTGTCCAAATTCTAGTTGAACAAACAAATTTATTTTGTATATAAAAGCCACCAATATAGTTTCTTTTTCTCATTACAGTCATTTAGTGCTTTACTGTGCTACTGTTAATGTATGACTTTGAATACCTTCTTTAGGAAAGAAATATGTCACTTGATGTTTCTCTACAAGAATATCGTATATTCATGATAGCAACTCTCCAGATGTGTACAACTATACATAACTCATATAAACCTATATACACTTAATGGATGGGTGTAGTCGAACAACAGATGAAGACAAGGAAGTGCTAAACAGGTACTTTATATAAGTAAGAGATTACTTTAACAACAGGGTATATCTGCAGACCCCCCTCAAGACTTGAGCCTAAGACTTTCAATTACCTTAACGAATAATACAATTTTACATTCTGAGACGCTGTCATGGAGCAAATCATGCAGTGATATACCTCTCGACTTATTTTGACCAACACTAAGGACTAGGCAAACATGCCACTGATCAGTAATATCGCTTAAATTGTTAGCTTTTCAACACAACACTTTGTAGTTGTCATGCAGTCATGCAGTCATGCCGCGCACCTAAAGAAGATTGACTATCTTCGAGAACTGTGCTTTAGAACATTATTTCAATTATTATAACAATGGATGATGTAATCATTTCATTTATATGACTGTTGCGTTCCCCTTACCCGATCCTTCCGTTTAGTATATTTACTCTTGGTATATTGTTTATTACTATGAACTACAGTTACTTCCAATTACACTTGACGGAGAAATTCTGGGAGACGTTGAAACGTTTACATATTTGGGCAGCATAATCGACAAACAAGGAGGGTCTGATTCGGATGTGAAGGTGCAGATTGGTAAGGCAACGGCAGCATTTCTATAACTCTATAACATCTGGAACTCAAACCAGCTGTCAGTCAACATTAAAGTCGAAATTTTCAATGCAAATGTGAAGGCAGTTCTATTGTATGGAGGTGAAACTTAGAGAACTACGAAAAATATCTTTCAGAATATACAAGTATTTATAAACAACTGACTGAACAAGATTCTTCGGATTCCTTGGCCAGATACCATCAACAACAACCTTCTGTGGCAGAAAACTAATCAACTTCCAGCCGAAGAAGAGATTAGGAAAAGACGCTGGAGGTGGATTGGACACATATTGAGGAAACCACGAAACTGTGTCACAAGACAAGCACTGACTTGGAATCCAAAAGGCCAAAGAAACAGAGGAAGACCCAGGAACACATTGCGTCGGGAATTGGAAACAGACATGAAGAGAATGAAGAGCACTTGGGAAGAGCTAGAAAGGAAAGCCCAGGACAGAGTTGGTTGGAGAATGCTTATGGGCGGTCTATGCTTCACTTGGGGTAATATGCATTGATTGATTGTTTGATTGACAGTTACTTAGTTGTGTACAAGTTGTCCCCCATTCACTGCCACTCTTTCGATTGTTCTGTATCAATGTTAGATTTGTGATTGGTTTACTGTGTGGTCTGATTTTGTGTATAGATAAAGGCATGATTGAAATACAATATGTTCCCGATCCTGTTTCCGATTCTGGTTCTTCTATTTTCGGCTTGGGGTTGAGTGGGCATATGATAGACGCTCATTATCAATTAGGCACATCTTATTGGCGTTCTCTACAACTAACCAACATTTCTGTTGCGTCATGACCCATACACAACGTAAGATCTCAGACTATTGGTTGAAATTGGCATATTTATGAGACCCAACTATTTTAAGGGTAGTAAAATCTAAACGTCATTACTCCATGATGTTTAGGATTAGTGTGATTTACTGATTGGTTTATAAACATTTGGCATAAGAAAAAAAGAATAATAAGAACCATTAGTAACCGTTATGAATATTTTAAGTTTGAATAACATATCATGAATTGATCTTACTTATAACACCATTGAAAAACAAGAACAGTTGGACATCGGTTTCGTTTCTAGCACTTGAAATTTTGATTACTAAGTTAGCATTAAATAGCTTATATTTCTAACTTGAATCAATTCTTGATAAATTAAGTAATCTCATTCATCCAACAAATGTGGTTTCTATATGTTATATTTTCTCACTACACCTTTGAAATTAATTACCAGTAAGTACATATTGATTGTTGACTCTAAATTATGCATCATATGAAGAGCTTAGTTAGAGTATTCAGATGAAACAACTGTTTAGTGCTTTCGAGTTTCCAGTGGTGTTTCAACTACCTTCAGTAAGTAATGTATCATTCAAGAGATTACAATAATTCCTTTAGATCAACTTTCAGTATTCTGTACACTTGTAATTTTTGTATGGTATCACATACATTTTCACACTCAACAATAATTTATTCAATGGAATTATACATCTCATCCAGTAAATGATGATGAGAATCATAACACTTCTTTATAGTTTACACCCATAATCCATCTAGAGATGAAAATCATGATATTCATTTCACCTACTGAAACCTTAACCACTAAACAACTGAGTTAATATTCATTGATTAACATGTCTAACTTCTATTATCTTATTCATCATGAAGTGATTTTTAAATGTTACCCTATTCCTAGTTGTCAGCCCAATAGTGTAAACTCTCATGTAATCTATGAAAGAAGTAAAAACAATTTTGTTAAAGGGAAAGAGAGGAAAAATACCAAGGTCAACTACAAATAATCTAGACAAACAGATAGCAATAATAATAATAATAATAATAATAATAATAATAGTACGGTACACCTTATCAATAAAGTTATCACCAGCTATCAAGTTTAAGTGTATTTCTTCTTTATATAAACAATTTACGCAACTGTAATTGTCTAGTCAATTGATACTTCCTTAGTATATAAATAAGATAGTAAGTAGTATATACATGTATTAGTCATATTACTATTCATAAATATTAAGTATGTAATACCTCAGCATGATGTCTAATAATGATATAAGGAACACAATATATCAAAAGTAATAAAAATCATCTAATCTATTGAAGTAGTACTTAAATATATGAAGTGATTACAATAGAAGTCAGTGTAATCACTAATAGAAATACTGTGAAAGAAATAGGATCATGTTGTCACTATAGAAGAAACGATGTTTTGGTGGAATAAACATTGATTAGAATTGGATTGAGGTGGTTTTGTGGAGAAGGGTTTTATGTTTAGTTGTTTGTATTAGACACAGACTGATGTTAGTAGGATATCATTGAAAACTAAGGATCCCTGGACAGCTGTTTCGTCCTAGTGTGGGATTGCATCAAGTGGTAATAGCTCAGTCCTATTTGAGGTTCTCTGTTACTTGAATACCTTTGTGACACTGGTTGATAGGGGTTCGAGTCTAATGTATGTATGTATAATCAACATAGAACCTGGCACATGTGTGCATCGATTCAAGTTGCCATACCTCTATGACACTGCAAGATTAACACCACCACAATTAGTAGAAGTTACTTCAATAAAATAAAATAATAATAGTAACAAGGAGTGTGAACATAAAGAATATGGTTCAGGAAGCGTAGAAAGAAAGTTATGCAATAATTTAAAGCTCATGATTTAAGGGAGGACAATAAGTGAATACATCTGCGCTATTGTGATCGATTCTGGGCCATATCACTCAGATACATACTACTAACAAATGCCATACAGTATGTCACAATGCCTATCAGTAATTATGAAAATTGCATTTAGTCACTTAATTACAATTAGTATCACTTTTCTTTAAATACTTACTAAAGAGATCAAGTGAACCGGATTTTTATTTGCAAAAGTCATTCTGTCGCATCGGATGTTAACTAGTCGTTAATCACTAATGCAAATCTGTTGTTTGTGTTTGTCACAGAATGAATGCGATTAGGTACTTTCTAAAGTCAGAAAACACTAGACAGCAGCCGTTTCATTACAATATAAGGTTTCTTAGTGGTAATTAATGCACTCAACTCCATCAGTGATTGAACACAGGACCCAGGTCTTGTGACAAACGATGAAACATCGACACTATTAGACCGGTTGCGGTCCGATAATAATAATATCACTTCACTCATCTGTGATATAGTGTGACGATCAACCAGTACCATCAGTGATAACTGTTTAACTCGCGGCCAGTCCGAACTCCATCAGTTACGATTTCTCACGAAAACTTTGAAAGCGAATAGGCACTACTTTTTGTAATCAAATATCTGGTACATCATTAACACTTGTGGATATGTATTTAGCAAGAAGCTTTCATATGAAAATACAATTTATTCATCTATATGACATTTGTTTATGATAACTCTGGTACTTTTCATCACATATCATGTACTATCAAATAGATGTCCAATAATTATATGCATAAATATGTATGTATTCAGTTTAACAGGTTTTAAACTTTTTCATCTATAGATGATATCCATCATAGACTGATCTGATTTCGAAACACTGTCAACAGCTGAAAAGCCGTATTTAGCTATTTCTTTCATGTATCTGACTTGTTAACTGTGGGCATCCATACCTTATCCAGAGATCAAACCCAAGACATCAAGTGAAACCTTAGCCCTTTGACTACTGAAATCAACATCCAGTGAATAGTATATACAAATTCAGTCTAAATCCAACATATTGAACACGACTAATGACATTTATCTAACGTCTAATGTAATTGAACTCAACTTGTCAGGATTTCTCATAAAAGCCCCAAGAATTACTGCTTACAATTAGCCACTAGTAAGCGAATGATGATTATCGACCTTGAGTATGCGGATCATAGTCATTTAATCCTATAACACACAATCTATCTAAATCAAACTCAATCATTTTGTAATTAGTATCCGTAATCAATGGTATGTACCTTGCACCTTCCAGGTGTAAAGTATTTCTGTAAGATGCAATTAGAAGATGAAATTTATCGGAACTACCTGATGCATATATGCTCAATGCATTTCGAAAAATCTGATCATATAAATTTGTTAAGACACTTATATGCAAAATATAAAGGTCAGTGAGACTAATCGGAAGATAAAAAAACTAAGTTACTACGACTAACAATGTGAATCACATTCTACTCTGAATATAATACTAATATCATAAGAGTAATTATAATGCATTTGGTTTAGTTTAGTATAAGTACAAATTATTTGTAAACACTCAAGTGGGAAGGTGGGGGGGGGGATTGAACTTTTGTCTAGCAAAGGCTTAAACAAACTTTTAGTTTACTCTTCAAAGAACTGTTGTACAACACCATAAAAGCTAATTTGATATCAGCTTTATTGACTTGTTTGAACCAAACGTTTAGCAATAAAGGATGATGGTTGTTTATCTTGTGCTTTTATTCTGTCATTAGAGTTCATTTATTTCAGAAACTATTTAGGTATGAATTCAACTTCACTTACAGTTAAATCACGATTAGTCTTCCTTAGTATGTGTTCCCACAGGCATAAGTATATTGATAAACGCAGTGGAATGTGACGCAATCATTAAAATACTTTTTGGGCTTGTTAATAATCATAGACCTACACTTTTCAGTTAAGATAACGTTAGTTGGTGGTGGATTTAAACGACCTAAAACAAAAGTGATTTTCTTTGATGGTCTCAGTAATAAAGATAATGAGCCATTATGAGTATCTGTGACTGGTCCAAACTTAAAATTCACAAGCGACCATGAATATCACAGTAATGTAATTTTCTTCTATTTAAAGATAACAAGGGTAAATATGGTCCGGTTTCATGATCCATTCATCACGAGACTTCCTGAACAGGTCAATACTTGCATTTTAGCAACTACTTGTTCAATCAGCGCCTGTTACCTCACGTGGAGCATAGGCCACTGACCAGCATACTCCAACCAACTCTGTCCTGGACTCTTCCAATTTCTCTGAAGTGCCGTTCATTCCGATATTCATGTCTGACTCCAATTCCCGACGCAATGTGTTCTTTGGTCTTCCACTTTTCTTTTCGTCATGAGAATTCCAAGTTAGTGCTTGTCTTGTGACACAGTTTGATGATTTCCTTAATGTATGTCCTATCTACCTCCAGCGTCTTTCCCTAATTTCTTCCTCGGCTGAGAGTTGATTTGTTCTCTGTAACAGAAGGTTGTTGTTGATGGTATCTGATCAACGGGTCCAAAGTATTTTGCGCAGACAGCTGTTTATGAATACTTGTAACTTTTGAAGGATGCTATTCTTAGTTCTCCAGGTTTTAGCTTCATACAATAAAGCTGTTTTTACATTTGTATTGAAATTTGTGACTTTGGTGTTATTTGACAGCTAGTTTGAGTTCCAGATGTTTTACAGTTATGGAAATTCTGTTATCAGCCACTGTCCAACGTTTATAAAATAAGTTTGGTTAGAACGTTATTCTTGAGAGCAACAAGACTATGTTCTAAGGGCTCGTTGGATAATGTAATGAAAATGATTCGTGGAACTTAAGTTGATAATGGTTATCCTGTAAGATTTAAGCCTTTGTTTTAAGAAAAGGCTGAATTTAGTAGGATCAAGTGTATTTGCACATTATTGAATTGATGCTCAGAAAATATTAATAAATTGTTGAAAAGGCAATAGTAGTAGTATGTTGAAACCTAATAGATTTCTAGCTCCTAAAAGGCTCGTTTATATCACCTTACTATTCAGCCGAAAGGTTTGTGTATCTGGGTATCTGTATGAGTGCTGGCGGTGGTGTATCAGATAAGATTAATCCACACATAATGAAAGCCAGGTCGGCTCACGTCAAACCCAGTCATATTTGGCGCCGTCATGATGTGAGTTTACTTGTCGAAGGTTGAATTTGCAGAGCTTCCGTGTCAGGGATTCTGGTCTATACTTGTGAAACCTAGCCCCACTGATCTGAGGATGTTTGGTGTCTCTGTGTTTTGTCGTCATTATCTCTAGTGAATTTCTGACATCCGATGGGAACTTCATGTTAACAATACCTGAATGGCTTAGTCATGTCTTACGAATGCCATGCCATCAGCCTCCATGTCGTACACTATTTGTTGACTCTGGGACTGATTGTAAAATGTGGAGGGGTGATCAGTTTTTAACTTGGCACCGAGGAATGAAAGAAGGCTGTATGAGACTGGCATTTATCTGTTCATCCCTACTTCGTGGTTTGAGTTGTGGAGTTGGTACAAATCACCACCTTATCAGTTATAGTGCAGAACAGAAGCCAGTGGCGACCATCCTTCAAGTTCTTGTTAAAATCTTTATGGAAGTGTGGGGACTTTCCTTAATAGAAGTGAATTCTTCTTTTTCTGTTTCTATCCGAGATCTTTGAATTGGCAAACTCCTAATCCTCTGAACTAGTGGACAATCTTCGCGATGGATTACATGGAACTACGAGTTCCATCAATGGACAACAGCCCAGTGGTGTGGGTGGTCAAACGTTCGCCGTAAGGCCTGAGAAACCTGGGTTCGATTTCCTAGGGGATTCATGCAATAGAACGAAATAGCCGTTCAATGCTCCCGAGTTTTCATTTGTACCCAACCGACGTGTAACAGATACTGTTATGTTCTGATTATGATCTGCCCTGTTGCCAATTGTTATATTTAAATATATTCAGACTAATTACTTGTATGGCATATATATTGTGTGACTTTGATAACTACTAATCACTGCTCGTATACGTCTGTCCCGCGACTGCCAGTCCCCAAACCGGAATGAAGAACTCAAGCTGAATGAGCCAATCAGGCAGAAATCATATTGTATTTCAAACACTCCTTGACACAAAGTCAGACCACGCATCGAACCAATTAGGAACTTTACATTAATATAAAACAAAGGAGATTATGGTAGTGAATAGGAATAACTTATGCATAACTAATTAACTGTAGTTCATAATAAGGGACAATGTACTAACAGCAAATATACTAAACGGGAGGATAGGATAATCGGAGTGTAACAATGATAGAAATGAAATGTCTACATTACCCATAGTTAAAATAATTGAAATAATATTCTAAAACTCAGTTCTGAGAATTCGTTACTCCTCTTTAGTCTTCCGATATAGCAAATACAAATAACTAGAATTAACTCCCATTTTCATAAAACCACCTTAGTTCAGTCTTATGCTGTTAGGCTGTCATTAGCAGTAAAACGTATTTAAAGTCTAGAGAGAGCTAATGGTTCCTGATGTATCATGATATCTTGTCTCTAAGTTTCATAATCTGTGGTCGTTATTCGGGCCTCATTAGACTTACAGAGGACTGCATACATTACCTGATCATAAAATAGTGACTAACGTCGTGCTTATCTAGTTCTTAGTGCTTGATGAATGTCAAACAGCAAGAAACGTGGATACAGAGTTTCCTATCAACTGCCTCCAATCAACATACATCTATAATATGGTTTATACAATGTCGAATTTTTTATGCTCGTGGTCAGTTTACTGCTACTTGGTTGATAGAATTCAGTCTGGACGAAGTGCTGGACAAACATAACACCAGTCCCGACTACTAAGTGATCACTCAATGCATACACCTTAGTCTTTATATTGCATGTGAAACTCGAACTCTGCCTCGTTTAATAGAATGAGAGGGCACCAATAAGCTCAGATAGTAAAATGTCAGCATTTTCAATCTTATAGAGGGAGGGGTGCATCAGTTCTCCTAATTTCGATGGCATATATTGTTGATGAGTGCCAATTCACACAAATCATCGGTTAAGCAAAGTCTCTCCCTAACTTCTTTCAATTACTTATTATTAAAAAAGAACAGTGGATGCCATGTCGAGTCATTTAGACGGATGGATAAAATTTGTCCAGTAGCATAAAGAACTAGACAACCATGAAATTGGTGACTACTATTTAACGATCAGTAGATTATTTCGTGTATTATATGTGATCTGTAATTGCTAATTTTTTCCTGTTTTAAACTCTTTTTCAGTTCATCATCAAATGATTGTTTAACATGGCATCGTCGTTCAGATAGTGTCAATCGAAAAACCAGTAATCATTTAACTAATAATGATCAATTCAAATCAATTCAAATCAAACCATCTGTTGTACCATTCAGTCATAAACAAGAAATAATCACTATGCCCGATAATAATAATAATAATAATGATAGAAAGCCTATTGATGAGTTGACATTAAGAGAGCGAAGAACTCAACAACAACAGCAACCGTACCAACCAATAACACAACCACCTCAATCACAACAACAATTCATATCAACTTATTCAAAAGACAAGTCGAACACTCTTAATGTCAACTTTAAAGAGGTAAGTTGTTGAGATTTTCTTTAAATTGTTGATATCTATCATAAAAGATAAGTGTATGATTAATGATACTTCAAACCGGTTGTATCACACAGTTAAGTGAATAGAGCAATGTGACCTGGGCATTTCTCTCTTGCTCTATGTAGCTGTGATTTTTTTCACTTACAACTACTTTTTTATAGTGTTAATACAGGAATTACGTGTTGTTTATCTATTGATCGTTATGCCGTATTATTGTTCATTTGATTAGGACTACTAGAACAAGGCTGAGATTAGCTGTTAACTATTGAGTCATATGAGCAAGTAGTCCAAAAGTATAATTGATTATTCCGAATCTTTAATAGTTATCTATACATTTTACGCTACTAATTTGCATTTTCTTTCAATTCATTACTCTAATTAGATAGTCTAAAACAGTATCATTATAATCTTTCATCAAATTCAGTCACAATATACTCGTTATCTAGCATATAACCCAACCATCTATTTTAAGTTGTAAGAAGCTTTTCTATTAGTAGCTGAGTCAAGATGTAAATGATTTACCGGTTTATGTACATATGTGTCTTCATGAACTCAGACATGGGTTTGTAATCCACAATGTTGTCTAAACGAATAATCTACTTACGATAGTATGCTCATGCATGTATCACTCATTTATTCATATAATATCTTGTCTAGAATCATCTGGTTTATCATTTATCTAATAAATATATGAACTGAGGTATTGGAAGCTAAATTTTTTAGGAAGAACTTCTATTAAAAAATTCCTGAAAGATATATTTCAAGAAGTCTAAACACCTTAATTGTTTAATATTTTCTGTAACCTAGTCATCTACATTGCGAAGTTGATTTTACATATCGGTCTAAATTAGGCAATTATTAGTAACCAGGAGATACCGTACAACTGTTTTGTCCTAGTATAGGACCCTTCAGCAGTGCACATATCACGATCCAATCAGGGATCGAAGCTAAGACAATCTGGCTCCACGGCGAACGCTTTACTGAGTCGGTTCCCAATGGTTTGTGTTTTTAATTCATTCAACTCGTGATACTTTTGCGAGACCTCATTCATTGTTGTTGGTGGGTAACTGTCTCATACGCGATACGGTTGGACTCCAGTAAACTCCAGGAATTACCTCGAGCAGTTAGTCACTAGTGAGCTAATATTGATTGTTATTGGATGTTGTGGAGATTGTTTAATGTTACTGTAGTTAAATAAACAATGAAAGTCACGAAGTACTGAACTTATATTTAATCTTTGTATGGGACTCTTCAGCGTTGGTCATCTACAATCCTACTATAAATCGAATCTGAGAGCCTCAGATCTGAAGGTGATTGTTTTAGCGTCTAATAACATTGACTATGTGACATACCATCAACGATAGTGGAAAGTAGTCTTACAAAATCCGTGATAAAATGAACTCACAGATGCAAACCACTGAGTACTAACTTATTTTCATGAAGGCTAAACAATCATCGCAAGACTGTAAGCCTTAGGTTCGATCTCCGTTGGGAGCTGTGAATGTACATTGCATGTATTCATGAGCATTAATATTATTTGTTTACTACTTATGAGTAGGCAGAAGTTACTTATGAGGGTGGTTTTATTACTGTTTGTAACTTCTGTTAAAAGGCCATAGATAGCTTTAATGACTTAACTATAATATGTAAGTTTGTCTATTCTATTTAACAAGTAAACATAATGCATCCAACTTGTTAGGCGGTTGCAGGTTTTCAACAGGAAATTCAACTTTTTCTAGGTTTCAGGCTTTGGCTGGCAGCAAAGCACACCTTTAATAATGAGTCGAACTGTTCCACCTTGCGCGATTCGAAACCATTTGAAACAGCACCACGATTTTAAATGTTACCGATGGCTTATTTGAGCCACGAACGACCTTCTGTAAGGTTACGATTCAGTTGTATCAATCACATTGATTCTTTTGTTTTGTTTTTTTCATTTTTCTGTTTAACTTCGATGGAAAGCATATCAGGTCGTCTGATCTATCAGGATCCTACAAGGAACCTGATATTGTATACTATATGTTATAGTGTCAGTTAATTCATTTGCTCTACTGTGTTCTTTATTCATTATCTTCACTATTATATTACATAGAATAAATCGGATAAGGTTAAATTAGTCGACACACGACGTACAACGCCGAGACAATTGAAACAACATCAATCAAAACGTGGTCATCCACTGACATCAACAACAGTATCATCATTAACAGAAACTGATAAAAACTATTCGCTTTCTTCTACAAATCATTCTCATTTAGAAAAATCAATAACCACCTCCGGGAACTATCATAGTTCCAATGAAAAGTCTACATCTGCACAACAACATACAAATTCTAGTGATCTGGCCACTTCACTTATTCGTACAGCAAGTCTTCACTTGAAGTCAACATTATCACGATTGAAGCGATCGAACAGTGGGCATTCGGATAAACCCATTTGTAAAATAGTAACAACAACAACAACGGTGCCTACTACTCCTACTACTATTCACACGACCGATTTACCATCTGTTAAAATGACTGATGACACTGCATTGCATCATGATTCTCTTCCTTCAGAGGATAACAGATCAACAGAATTGGTTACTGAAATCAATACGAATAAGAATCAACTGAATAAGGAATCCAATAATAATAACAGTAATCTATCATCATCATCATTATCTAGATGTACAAAGTGGTCGACACGTCTAGGTCCCCCTCCACCTCCATGTACAGACACATGTCCTAAGTGTACATCTTTCCCAACATTCTGTGAAACAAACACGGTCATAACAACAACTAGTACACGAGTAATACCATCAAATATAAAGAATGGTAAAATTGATTCTGCTTTATATTCGAATATAACAACAACTACTACTAGTGGTAGCAATATAGGTAGTAGTGGCAGTATATTTCATTTACTGCCAAAATGTGAACGAAATAATAAAATCAGCTTATTACCCGATGATTGTGCTGATTTTGGAGGATTTGGCCGAATAAATTTTCGTACTGGTAGTTTTATGGGTCGTTATCCAAATTATTCACGTACTAATCATCAGTTACAACAACCTCAACGTGGACAATATTTTCTAAATGGTAATAATAGTAGCAGTAGTATTCAGCAACAACAACAACACCAATCGCAGAGTCTATCAGATTATCGACCACTTTACTTATTTGCCCAACCACATGCCACATCATCATCATCTGGCAATACAACACAGTCAACACCATCGCCAAGTCTTTCGCCTATTACATCAACGCATGGAATGTTATCATCCCCAACTGCGTATTGTGAACCTTGTCAACAAAATTCGCAACCAAAAGTTACATACCTTGGTTCTCAAAATAAATCAGTAAATTTGAAGACATCATCATCATCGTCTGTGACAATGACCGGATCGACACGTTCCCCTAGAGTGAACTCTATACATAATCCACAATCACTAATAATAGACAATTATCATCTATCAAATTCTGATGAGTATTCTATACCTGTACATCACGAAATGCTATTATCTAAATCGTCATCACCATCTCCATCGTGTGTAACTCCACATCCGGAATTGGATCCAATTTTAGAACGCTTATTATTGGATGTAACAAGTATCGATGAATATAGAACAGCGTTGCATTCTCATGGTAAGTTATATGTATGCGTAATTAAGCTTATGATTTAATTTGGTGTTTTTTTTTGCATGTCCTGAACGAACAGGTGATACTTAGTATCTTCAGGCACTAAGTCTTCATTTCAAAGTCCTGATTATCTGTACCTTGGATAACCACTGAAAACCAGGAAGCATTGTGCACTTGTTTCGTCATAGTATGGGACCCCTTATCTACAATGCGCACCTATGACTTCAGAAAGTATTAAATCCATTTCCCTCAGGTCCCATAATCACAGCTTAAAATTCAGACAACCGACTTTGTAATCATTGATTTACATTTCTAGCTTCAGTCAATTAGCGATATTTTGAGACCCTTGTCCAACCAATCATTATCATTTGTAGGGCCTTAAAGTTATAGGTTCATCCCCTGAAGGCATCTCTGCCGTTTTCTATAGAGAGGTCTCATACTATGATGAGGTATTTGTCCGTAGCATCTTGGTTCCCAATGCTTTTTCAGCTATAATCAGTCCATGATGGTAAGTAATAAATCCAATAATGTCCACAAATCCGTGTAATAAATTAGTGATTATTGGGATTCTGTAATAGTTTACTGAGTTATAGTTTCATACTTGAAATGACAGGTACTTAGTTCGAGTATTAGTATAAATATCAATCTAGTTCTTGATGAAAACTGAACAAGATGAAACACATTCGTTCTGGTTTCGAATGGCAGCCGTTGTATAACATGTAATCAACTTACGAATACAAACAGTTTTCAAAGTAATTTAAATAAGCTCATTAGTGACTAACTCCAGGATGTTCCTCTAGCTCTAGTGAGAAGTCGTGGCTGGTGGAGTTCAGACTTGTCGAAAGTGAGACGGTTATCACTAATGACAATAGATGATCGTCGCGCTATATATCACAAATTGATGGAAGTGGGGATCCTACTATTGGATGCCGACCCAGTGGTGCAGATGGTTAGTCGTTCGCCGTCAACTTGAAGCCACTGGTGCGGAATTTGGGGGTGCGCACTGCTGAGGAGTTCCACACTAGAACGAAACAGCTGTCCAGTGCTCCCTAGTTTTGAATGGTACCCTGTCAACATCAATCTGTGATATATTCAATCAAATAATTTAAATACGTTATCTATATATCTGTTTTAACCATGAAGTATTTGTTATGTCGCCAACCAATAAGACGCAACGAAAATTCTGGTCGGCTGTAGCAAACGCCAATGAGGTAAACCTCGTTGATAATGCGCGACTGACCTATGCCCACTCACTCCCCCCCGGCAGATAACAGAAGAACCAGAATCTGGAACCGGGAACGGAAAGCGTATTGTATTTTAATTATGCCTTTATATATACACAAAATCAGACCACACAGTACACCAATCACAAATCTAACATTGATACAGAACAAAGGGAAGAGTTGCAGTGAATGGGGACAACTTGTACACAACTAAGCAACTGTAGTTCATAGTAATGAACAATATACTAAGAGAAAATATACTAAACGGGAGGGTAGAGTAGGAGGAACATAACAATCGTAGAAATGAAATGTTTACATTACTTGTGACCAAAACAATCAACATAGTCCTCGAAAATATAGTTCTGAAAGTTCGTTACTTTTTTTTAATCTCTCGGCGTAACAGTATTCACTCGATATCTACTAAATAAGCTCATCGAATTCTCTTTGAACTTCATTCCATCTACCTCAGTCTGAGCAACGTAGTAGTTATATCCTTAATGCTCACACTTGTAGTGTAGTTTATATCCACTGAAAAATATATCATAACTATCATTGCTAATTATAATCTGTGCGTTTTGTGTATTAAATAAATTAACATCTATCTATCTATTTATCTTTTATTTCACTCTTTTCTCTGTTTGTTGTTGTGATAGGTTCAGTAACCCCACCAACATCAACTAATCGACAACTTCTTATCCAACGTATGCATACTGCTTTAGGATCAAGTGATCCTGAGTCAATTTCTCGATCTGTTGAACATATGACCAACAGAAGTATAACAGATGGACAACAAAATGTTTTACATAATATATGGGATTTAAATAAACAAATTAACGATTTAATTCAAATGGAATTTAATTATAAACAGAAACAATAACTATTAGTAAATCACAATCACCATATGATACTTTGATGACAACAACAACTGCAGCAATTGAATCTAGACGTTCAGCACCAAAGTAAGTGTATGGGTTCCTTTGTTGTTGTCGTTGCTATTGTTAAGTAATAAACACAAACTCCTATAGTATTACGGCATTGGGTATCGTATTATTTGACAGTCATCATGATGTTTTATCTGTAATTTTAAGTAAGCTTAGGTTTTTGATCGCTTTAATGACAACTTACCCATCGCATACCTGGTTAACGACAGTTCAAATCCTGCACAGAATATCAGTTGTCACAGGATTATAGGTATAGTTTAAAATGTCAATTAAATAGAAGCCTAAGTTGTACAGAATTTTCTCAAGACTATATTCAACTGCCTAACACTTATGCTGTGATCACATTGTTGGGTAACTGCATTTCAGAATAACAAGAAAGAGAGGTCAGGAAAATTTCAAACGAATACAGTTGACTGATTGTATCAACAAAACCACAGTATATGAGAGGACGTTGACAAATACTATACACATTTCTGACTACACTCTAGATCACGTAGCTTACATTCAGTGCGTAATTCTTATTTCAGATTCAATCTGTATCATGAATAATCATTTCTTCTGGACACGTTTGTACACCCTACCATATTTACTGTTTGATTACTCCACATGGATGTCTGTTAAATCTAAGTATCTTTAGAATTGAATATATGTATGGTTTGTCTGGCTATTAATAAGGCATAAGTTAGAAGCATTATATAAAAGGGAGGTTATTGTGATTAGTAATTGGTCCAAATGACATTCACAAATTAACCCACTAAAAACACTATCAGCGGAATCCAGAACGCACATTTCGTCCTATTCGGGACTTGTCTGCTGGATGTACCAGCATCTCAATGTTGATGTTCACAGTAGGATTCGAACTCAGTTGATTTCGTGTCAAACGCCATCGCGTTCACTACTAGGCTCAAGATAATACTTGTGTACTACCGCTATATCGACGGAATCCTCTCAGGGCACACATGTGGTAAAAGAGGCTGACCAGTCTCAGTTCATAACATATCAACTGGAAGATCTAAACACATTCGAATTATGCTACTAGCAGCATTGAAACTGGATTGAATTAATTGGCAATGGATGTCACATAAGCACATCAATAATTCATCAATCCATATCTGGATGCAGTTGTCTTGACTAAAGACAAGTTTAAGAAGTGAATATAGGGAAGAACCAACGTTATATGAAGGTCGAGTGAATATAATAGTACACAAGATCAGTGTGATATGGAAAACGGATAGACACACGTCTAGACAATCATATGGATAGAGACTAACATGAATACAGGGACATAGTAACCATGATAATATTAAAGTACAAATACTCTAAAGGGAAAAATGAGTAATAAGATAGCGTATACTCCTTAAGCAAAAAGCCACTACAAATTCTCTCGTCTCCTAACAAATTATCACGTAGATCTTATATATTGACCAATAAGAAACCAAGAAGTCAAGCTACTTTACAAACACATGACTGGCCTATCTTTTAACCTATACTGAAGTCATCCACAGTTGCCATTAGATTTTATCTAAGAAATTATCGATAATCTGATTAATCCATTATTAAACTATTAATAGAAATATTCCCATGTTTATCAAAAACAAAGACGTTTGAATGAAGAATATTCTTTTCGAGATAAATGCTCATCAGGTTCTACATTTATAAGTTCAAAACTATTAGTGACAAAAATAGCCAGTTCTGAGGCTTTACGGCTTACCGAAGGTACATAGACCGGGCGTTCCTGTCAAACCAATCCTAGATATGCAAAACTCACCTTATCACAGCGTAGTGAAATGGCTGGTACATCTACTAAAACCTCTTTGCAAACGGATAGTTAAACACAGCTTCAAAGATGTCTTTCAATTTGTAGACATGATCAAGGAACTGAGCACAAAAGAACGATGTATGCTATCTCTGGATGTCACATCCTTATTCACGAATGATCCACTAATTGAGACCGTTAACTATATATGCGACAAAGTCATAGCAACCGGAATAGACGTCATCATCCCAATAGACACGCTTAATGAATTATTACAGAAGTGTAAAATGAATGTACATTTCACGTTTAACAGCGACATATATAGACAAGTGAATGGAATAACAATGGACTCTCCACTGGGTTCCATGCCCTCCGATATCTTCCTGGCCAAACTAGAAAACGGTTCACTGGCACAACTCATTAGTAAATTACTTTTCTACTGCCGATACGTGGATGACACATTCCTCCTTTGCAAACAAGATATTAATCGGTCTGACATTCTCAGACAATTTAACGAAATTTACCAGGCTATAAAATTCATATGCGCAGAAGAAAGGGAAGGTAAAATAGCATTTTTAGATGTTCTGCTCACAAAAAGAACAGATGATTCGCTAAGAAGAAACCTGAACAAGAAAACCACATGGATAGGACAATACACAAACTTCCTTAATTTTATACCTATACAGTATAAAGGGAATTTATTGAAAACTTTACATTATATAGAATCATAACGATATGCTCTCCTGATGTGGTTGACGAAGAGACAGAAGCATTGCATAAAACCCTCAGGGAGAACAGTTACCCCGCAAAGTTTATGAACAAACATGTCATTTCCAAAACAAATAGAAAGGGGTTTCAAACCGTAAGTAGAAAGCCGCTTTTCATTAGACTAGCATTCAGAGGGGACGCGCCCAGTGAAATTCTAACGTTGAGGGTAGGCAGTTCCATGCGAAAAGCATTTAACGCCACGAAATTACAACCGGTATTTTCTACCCGCCCTATGGTGATACCGAAAATAAAGGATAAATTACCTAAGCTTGCCACTTCATTTTGTATTTATCAGTTCAACTGCTCCTGTGGAGCAAGTTACATTGGCAGATGCTCAAGGAATTTACTCCTCCATGTCCAAGAGCACCTTCCAGTTTGGTTAACCAAAGGAGTTGTCAGAAATATCAACAGCTCAATACTAGCTCACCTAATCGAAACAGGTCATACGGCGAGCATAGATCAGTCATTTAAAATAGTATTCTGTGTTAACAGCTATCTGCCAAGATCGGTTAGACTCAAAGTCCTTAAAAGGGCAGAAGCGATAGCTATACGGATCATGAGTCCAGAACTATGCATACATAAGAAATACGTTCAACCCCTTCTCATGCCATGGCCGACGCAAGATCCGTTAAACCATTCTCCAATTTAATCACATGACGATTTAAATTTAGTAATACATATGTGTCTTTCCCTCTTCATATGTGTATTTGTACCCTGTCCAAATACTACTCTCTTTGTTAACATATATGCATATTTATTATAATAATGGATCAGAATATCACTCAATCTTCTTTCCTAATTTTATTGACTTGACAACATTTTATGACTGAATAAATGAACTGGTTATAATTCTTTCTATTATTGTTCTAGTTACTATTTGACGAATTTTGATTGTCCCTTACTCCATTTTGTAATCTCTTACCTATTCGGTAACATTGTAAGTAGGATTCAGTCTTTGTCTAATCGTATTTTGCCACCACTCCATCTCCTATGTTACCCATATATAGAGATACCTATATACATTTGATTAATAATCCTGTTGTTCATTTCAATTGTCGTTTACATTCCATAAGTTACATGATGATGACTATTGTTTCAACACTAACATTCGTAATTTACAAATAATCTAAAGAGACAAAATGTATATCCAAATTATTCTTTATACTTAAATGATGTTATTATCAGCCTAAGAACTGGCTATTGTTTGTCACTGATAATTTTGAACTAATAAACGTAGAACCTGATGAGCATTTATCTCGAAAAGAATATTCTTCGTTCCAACGTCTTTGTTTTTTTTAAATAGAAATATATTTATGAATTTACTTATTTATACTACTTACAAGTAGTTAAAATATTATTAAATAAAAATTTATTATTTAATAGTGTTCAGTTCGATAGTAATAAATCAGAAGTTAACAATCAATTAATTAAACAACAAACTGATGAAACATTAATTCCTACTACTATAAATACATCAAGAAAATATACATCATTTAGAAAACATCCATTTCGTTGGTCAAGTCGTACAAGATCATCATCACATAAAAAATACTTATTAACACATACACAATCCACAGTTGGTGAAAATGTTCAACAACAGCATAATCCACATACTATTAATAGTAATAAAGATGACAATGTAATACATTTATCATCTAATTCATTACAATCTACTCCAATTAAATCAATAAGAAATATACAAAGTAATAAATCAATGAAGGATCATTCAAAGAATAACAAAATGATTCTTACATCAATTAATTATGATCCTATATTATGTAATAATAGAATACATTCAATGAATACAAGTAATAGTTCAATTAATACTGATATAATGATAAATAATATAAAAGAAGATGAATATACAACATTTTGGTCATTATCTAGTGGACAATTAACAATATTACGTAAATTAGCATTAATACAATTAACAAGTATAGCAGAGAAATATTGTTCTATAAATCGATCACCGTTTAGTTGGTAAGTTTAATTTAAAAAAAAAAAAGAAAATTTCAATTGGGATGGTTATTTTTTGTGGAGATTGGTTATTTTATTTAATTGAATCTATCACAGATTGATGTTGGCAGGGTACCATTGGTTAGGCGTTCGCGTCAACCTGAAGCGATTGGTGTGGAATCGCGAGTGCACACTTCTGAGGAGTTCCACACTAGAACGAAACAGCTGTTCAATGCTCCCTTGTTGTCAATGGTACCCCTGCCAACATCAGTCTGTGATATATTCAATCAAATAAAAAAAAATTTCATTTATTTATTATTAATTATTATGATATTATAAGAATTAATGAGTTACAATATACGTAATAATGAACTTACTAGAATAAATATTAGCCTTTATAATCATTTGATGTTTAGACAATACTAGAGAATAGCAGTGTTGAAAAAACCAGACTGGTTTCAAAACCTGGATATGGTTGTATTGATCAAATATTCATCCTGCGTCAGATTCTTGAATATAAACATATTTATCAACATCTGACTATAGTTGTATTTCTTGACTTGAAAACAACTTTTGATTCTATAAACCGTGAAATCTTGTCGCAGTGTTCGTTGTTAAAAGGTGTACTTCAAAAGTACATTAAACTTATAAAGCCTCTCTACTCAACCAGCCCCGGTTGAGTCAGAGCATATTGCGAACTGTCACGAGAAATTTCATCCTTAAGTGGGGTTCGTTAGGGTTGCCCTTTATCCCTTTTTATTTAATTTCGTCATAAATGTACTCTTAGAAATCTCATTCACTTCCTGTAACTCCTCAGCAATTAACCGCCATCCAGGAGGCTTTCTCGTCAACTTAGAATATGCAGAGGATGTAACTCTATTTGGTGAAGACGTTAACAATATGCAGAGTCTCTTTAACATCTTGAGTAACGATACAAGCATATTTGGGATGCTTTTCTCCCTTCCCAAATGCAAAATGTTACTCTAGGACTGGCCTGCTTCTCCTCCTAATTTAGTTATATGAACTGAAGTAATCGAATGCGTTGACCGCTTTACTCGGAAGTCTCATCACCCCTGGTTTGTCGGTGTCTGACGAAATCTCAGCATGGATTCAGAAAGCCCAAATGGCATTCGCTAATTTACGCCATTTATGGTGCAGGCGAGATATCCGTGCCTCAACGAAAGGCCGGGTGTACTGCACAGCGGTCCGAGCCGTTTTAACATATAGCTGCGAAACGTGGGCCATGAAAACCCAAGATATTCGTCGACCTCAGGTATTTGACCATAGAAATTTTCGTAGCATCGCTCATTTATCATGGAACAGTCAAATAAATAATATGGAGGTTAGACGAAAAGTTCTTGCGAAATATGGTAAATCAGTAGGAGAGGTCATTAACTTTTACCGACTGAGATAGTTGTGACATGTATTGCGCATGCCCGACCACCTCCTACCTTGTCGCATGATGTTGGCTAGGGTTGAAGTAGAGTGGGAGAAGGATAACGGCCGCCAAAACCAAAACATGACATCAGTCCATGAAGTCATTGACTACTGGTCTAAGCCATGTTGGTATATGTAGATTATCTGATCAGGGTCCGCGTGATATTCGCAATGAATGGCTGGAGACACCTAACGACATATCTCGGAATTCGTCACACTGGCGCAAGTGTATTCACTCTTTAACTTCATCTAGATCTTGAATTCTACCATGATTTTCTGCACACCATTACTTCACTCTCCCCACTTGTATTCTGTTATTTTGTTAACTCTGTTATCTCGTAATGCTAATGTGATATGGCAACTTGAACATATGGGCTTATGTGCCCGGTTCTACGTTGCTTATGATGATGATAATGAATAAGACAGAAAAGACTGATTGTTCTATACTCGTGTATCTGCCCTGATATTACTAGTCTTCATATAGGATGGATGAATACAAGACAAATCAAGGTAACTAGTCAAAATATTCACTTACTTTTTATACATGGATAACATGATCCTACAACGAACCAATTAAGAAAATAATATCAATACAGAACAATGACAACAATGCTAAGGAACTGAGTTAATGTGTGTACAATCAACTAACTATGAATGGAAAATGATACGTCAACAGCTAATAAGTAAGATGAAAGGTTAAGGCTATTTGGATGTACAAATAATAGAAATGGATAGTTCATTGTAAGTACAATCAAAATATATGGAATAAATAACTGTTATGACGTGAGAAAAGGAGTGTTTTCGTTGATAGACGCGAACGCCAATGAAGTGTTCCTAGTTGATAATGCGCAGCTGGCCTATGCCCACTCACCCCCCCCCAACCCGGAAATAGAAGAACCAGAATCGGAAACGGAGAAATAACGAAAACCAGGAAACGTATTGTATTTTAATCATGCCTTTATATATACATAAAATCAGATCACACAGTAAACTAATCAAGAATCTATCATTGATACAGAACAAAGGAAATAGTGGCAGTGAATGGGGACAGCTTGTGTACATCTAATTGACTGTAGTTCATAGTAATAAACAATATACTAAGCGGGAGGATCGGGTAAGAGGAACGTAACAGTCATAGAAATGAAATGTTTACATTGTCCACAGTTATAATAAATGAAACAATGTTCTGAAACATAGTTCTCAAAGATAATCAATCTTCATTAGGTGCCCGGCATATCACTTACTGGAAAACACTTCTGGGAACTAGTCATTCATTTGAATTCGTTCAATCTAACAGTTATTTATTTGCTCAATATCTTGGAAGACATTAGTATCAGTGCTTAATTTTATTTATGGAAGTTGTTTTGGGGATTGTTGATAAGAAATTCTACATGAGTTATGTTTTGTGCTACTTAAAATCTCTGGTGTATTTGATTGTAGGTCATCATGTTTCATTATCGACGACTCTTATTGAGCTATTTTGTTCGAGACTGATCTTCCGTAGGACTGAAATGTATTCTTCTAATCAATCTACCATCGCTTCATAAGATAAAATGAAACCTAAGCGTAGAAATTTTTACTGACTGTCTGTAATCAATTAGCATTAAACCGTAGTGTATAGGCCTTTATGAGTTACTTAGATTAATGGAAACGTGACTGTAACTTGATCATCGTTAGAATTCTGTCAACGTTAAACAACACCAGCCAAATACAACTTTAGTCTCTGCTACTTACTCACTAGTCTGTGCATAAAGTTTCGTTCACTTGTACGGTCTTATTATTTTCAAACGTCGATATTAAAAAGATCAAATATCAAGGTTTGACAACAACATCGTTATATATCCATAAATTAAAATTAAGTACATGATTATTTAAACAAACAGTCGTCTCTCCAATGAATTTATCATCATTCGAAGCCGTTGGAATCGGACCGTGTAGATCTGACTACTATTTCTGAAAGGGATATATTCATTTTATCATTCTCGGTGGTTGGGTCATTCTAGGCTTAGGCTTCATATTATAAACTCTTACCCCTTGATATATTTTAAACTTCAGTCAATCACGTTATACGGAAAACGTTAACTTTATTTGAAACTAATACTCCAACTGGACCTAAAAACTGCTTATTCGTTGGTCATACTTCTCCCTTGAGATTGTTGGTCCCCAATCTCAACTAGAGAACACAAGATAATTGAGTCACAGCAGCCAGAGGGAGACAAATTATGTGTATTTTACCTATACGTTTATATATAACCTGACCATATAGAGGACCAGAAATGGAAATAACATTTTTGCAGAAGTAGGACATTGATGACTGATAACTGGAGGGGGGACTGGTAAATAGTTAATTAGTTCTAGTTTCTAAATAGAGAGTAATATGACAACAAATCATAAATCTAATGGGAGGTCTGATCAAGGGAGAGCATAATAATATTAGGAATAAAAGTTTGATTTACATACATATCTGTAAACGATTCCGAAAGTTAGTTCTAACGCTCCACCCTTGTCTCCTTTCATATTCATACCTTCTTTCATCCATTATCATTTATAAGTTCGTTCTCTTCAATGCAGATTTATTGTTTCACCAATATTATCCGACCGCATTTCTATGTAAACAGTGTATCCACCACTTTCTGTTCATATTGATTAATTATATGCATTATGAACGATATCATGTTTGCCTAGTTCCATTTAATGTTGTTTAAATCCATTCCATCAAGTCCTATCTCATTTCAGCCAATTTCATAATCTAGTAGTCTAAAAAGTATCAGTTCCCATAATATGTGCTTTATTGATGAGTGTCGAATAACATGGAACGTATATCGAAACAGAGTTTCTAGTTGATTAACACTAACCACCTAACTTTCTCTTCATTTAATGCTCAAAACAACTGTATACTAGATATTATTCTAAAATAGCATCAAGTTAAATCGTTATCTTTATTGTATGCTTGTATTTTTGTCAAATTTGTTTGACCGTTGTTTTTTTATTTATATAAAAGTAACTTTAATGCCAATTTCTTTTATAAACGTTATTTTGCTACTTATAACATAATTCAGTAGTTTACTAATCAAAGCATAATTATGTTATATATTTTAGGCGTTTTATGAAATATCGAGCACTTCTAACTAGTAGTGATACAAATTTTCTAACTAACTCTTTAAGTACATCACCGCTATCTGATAAGAAAACATTTTCTAATGAAAATAATAATGAAGCATGTATTCCAAATCATAAATCATTTGAACTAAATAGTTTTGTTCATCATCAATTACTACAATCACCAAATTGTGAAAGTATATCACAACTGCCAATTCATTGTATATCTTACACTGGACCAGTATTTGGTCAATCATTATCTAGTTGGCAACGTCGATTAGGTTATCCTTTACCACCAGCTATTATACATATGATGGATCATTTAGAATTGAATGGTACTACAGCACATGGTTTATTTCGACGTCCAGGTGGGAAATCACGAATATTGGCGTTGAGAGAAGAGATTGAACGTGATTTATGTAAGTTAGTTGTCATTTTATATCATTATATAAATTTTTAAATTTCAACCTGTTTAATTGATCTTTCTTGTTATAAACAATGAAATCTTCAAAAAGATTATGTTTATTACCGTGACTTAAGAAACATAGTTAGTGGTAGAGTTCCATGTCACCTAATCATGAAGTTATTTATAGCTGGTTATTGTGAAGATTACTGTTAAGTTGGTTATAAAGAATTTATCTGGGTAATATAGACATCAAAAGGTGAGGAAGTATTAAACAGTGGTTTCGTCCTCATCAGTGTCCATACACAACCACACCAAGGAATTGAACTGAGAACCGTCGGATATGTATTTACCCCACACTTCAATTTCTTGAACTCGACTAGTCAATTTTTATTATCAGAACTCTATTATTTACCGCTTGACGTCAGTCACTCGTGAGCTGATGTCGATTACTATCATTCAAATTCAGATGTAGTTTTAACAGTTTTTCGGGCTACATATGTAGGATATTTAATACTACCGAACTATAATCTTGTGCTTTACAGTTCTAAATAGGAGATAGAAAACTCCAGACCTAGGTTATATTCTAACTCATTCTTGTCATATAAGAACACTTACAATCACTATGTTCATTGTGTTAATGAAACCCGCGTTACTCTGTTCCATCGTCACAGACATTGCTACTGAACTCTTGGGATTGAGTAATAATTGACATCACGTTTAATTTGAATGTGTTTGCATCTTCCTGTTGGTGTTGTTAACATTTGAAAATTGATCGATCTTTTTTGTTACATGTACATCTTAAGCAAATCACCTCGATATTAACAGTAATTCAAAGTAGGATTAAAGTTGGACTATATTTATCAAGTATAATCCTAGACTCTCGTTTTGTCTAATTTAACATGCATTGAAACTAGTGTTCACATTGTGGTTCGAATTTAGTGTATTCGTTTCAAACCTCTTTGAAAATTCAACTGGGCTACTGTATCCAAACAGTTATACTTGATATAATCTTCAGAATGAAACTGTTATACTGAGCGATTAAAGAAAAGTAACGAACTTTCAGTACTGTATTCTGGAAGACTATTTCGATTATTTTGGTCATGAGTAATGTAAACATTTCATTTCTATGATTGTTATGTTCCTCCTACTCTACCCTCCCGTTTAGTATATTTACTCTTAGTATACTGTTCATTACTATGATCTTCAGTTGCTTAGTTGTGTACAAGTTGTCCCCAATCACTGCAACTCTTCCCTTTGTTCTGTATCAATGTTAGATTTGTGATTGGTGTACTGTGTGGTCTGATTTTATGTATATATAAAGGCATGATTAAAATACAATACATTTTCCGCTTTCCAGTTTCCGGTTCTGGTTGTTCTATTTCCGGGTTGGGGGGGGGGGGTGAGTGGGAATAAGTCAGTCACACATTATCAACTAGGCACACCTCATTGGCGTTTGCTATAACCAACCAAATCTTCCTTTCTCACGTCATAACAGAAACAGTTTGTATAACATTTTCTCTCATCACTAGTGGTTAATTTCGAGTAGTATTCATGAAGTTTTAATGATGGATCATGATTCATTGAGTTCATTCATATTGAATGTAAAATGATCGCCTAATTGACGTTCTTAGCGCAAATTATTTGATTAGAAAACTAAAGATTTAGTTAATAATATGTAGGCTAATAAATCACATTACGATGGTTTCAGTTCCTAGGTAGTGTTTTGCGTTATTCAACAAGCATCCCTCCACCACTCACCTGATTCATAGGCACTGTCACTAAGTGATATTTCATTTCATGGTAAATTATCTTCAAAAACTTTTGTTTAATGCGAGTTACAACAACCTAACATTTATAATCATTAGGATAAACTTGTATATTCCCGTTGATTTGTTATAGACTGAAGCTGGTCAGTCTCTGTTGCTATATGTGCATCCTGAGCGGATTGCCTCGATATAGTGAATTTTTCACAAGTATTATATAAGTTAGATTGTGACTGGCAAGTGGAATCCAGGACGCGCGTTTCGTCCTATTTGGGACTCATCGGCAGGATGTGCCTGCATCCCAATGTTGATGTTCACACTGGGATTCGTATTCATATGTTATTTTTAAATTTAGGTGGTTTTATGGTGATAGGCATTAAGTTTAATTATAGTCATGCATTGATGTTGCTTGAATACTACTATAAACCAGTGGAGGGGGAGCATTAAAATTCCTTTAATAGTGTTTACTATCAATTATGCTACGAAATCATACTCAGTACTTTGAAGTCTCATGATGAATGCCTATTCAACTACACCACTGAGGCCCATCTGACATCCTACAATCAATCAATTTACCACTATTTTTTTTCTTTCATTGTTTAATTGATTTTTTTTTTCCGTAATAATAATTATTCAATCATTATTTTTTTTTTCTTTTAGATTGGAGAAAATTTAATGATTGGCAACCATATGATATAGCTGATTTATTAAAACAATTCTTTCGTGAATTACCTGAATGTTTATTTACTAGTAAATTAGCAACAGTACTTGTTAATGTTTATATTTGTAAGTAAATATATATTGTACTCATTTAAAGAAAAGGTTTATGTTGTATATGAAATATGATGAACTTGTATATTCGTGTTGATTTGTTATAGATTGAAGTTGGTCAATCTCTTTTGTTATATGTATATCATTAGTGGATTACTTCGATACAGCGGTTATTTACAAGTATTACTTAAGTTGGATTGTGACTGGCAAAGTGGAATCCTATTTACGACTCATTGGCTAGATACCAATGCACCCATTTCACAATTGTAACTGTTTGGACTCAGTAGTCTAGTGGTGAACGCGGTGGTGTTCGACACGAAACGGACTGAGTTCGAATCCCAGTGTGAACATCAACATTGGGATGCAAGTACATCCAGCCGATGAGTCCTAAATAGGAAGAAACGCGCGTCCTGGATCCCACTTTGCCAGTCACAATCCAACTCAAGTAATACTTGTGAAAAAATTCGCTATATTCAGGCAATCCGCTCAGGATACACATATAGTAACAATGACTGACCAGCTTCAGTCTATAACAAATCAACGGGAATATACAAGTTCATCCTAATATTAATGCGCCCATTGCATAAGTGTGACTGTCTAGACTCAGTAGTCCAGTGGTGAACGCGGTGGCGTTTGACACGAAACGAACTGAGTTCGAATTCCATTGTAAACATTAACATTAGGATGCAGGTGCATCCAACCGACGAGTCCCATTTGGGACGAAACATGCTTCCTGAATTCCACTTTGCCAGCCACAATCTAACTTAAGTACTGATGACATTATGTAATCGTTGATTATTTATATGACTTTAACATTTAATTGTAATGACTAACTTTAACTCTTTGCCGTAGATACAAATTTGTCACTGATTAGTGTAGTTAGGTAAATCCACATATGTTATAAGTAGTACTGTGTAAGAAATCAACCGTATAAAGTTAAATGAATAAGGTAAATAAATTACATTTGCCTATTCATTCAATTGTGATATCTCACCTGTCTACCTACACTTTCAATAATCAATAACAGGTTACATACATCAGATATGTCACCTTTATTTCTATGAGTTTATGATTGGCGTGCTTAAACCATTAGAATGAATTATTAAAGAATCCTACTATATCAGTTATGGGTTCCTGTGAAAATCTAGAAGTACTACATAGTTGTTTCATCATAGTATAGAATAAACTCTCCGATTTTAAAGTAATCAGTTGGTGGCTACAACTAGAAGTATTCGATTAGATCTCTTGTCAGTCCGTTGATGCTTTATGATTTCCGTGTCTATAAAAGCACCAACAAAACAATCTCCCGATTCTCATTAATTATTGCTTATTGACTAGTTTACGTCATTCTCTATTGCATAACGTTATTAAATATGACTCCATGTTTCTACATAAAGGACTTGAAGGTGGTCTCAGACTATATGACAGTGAGTAGAAAAGTTCTCGTCAGATATTGAGCTAACAGTCGCTATATTTACAGGCGCGTATTACACATCTGACCGTTAAGCCGTCATTTAACAGACAACTTTAAAAACTATTAATTAATGATAGTTGTCTCGATATAATTAATCATCATCGACAGCAGATTCTTATTAGAACTTCAGTATTTACTAGCCATTTATTGTTTAAAACAGTAGTCGGATAATTTCCTGCTTAAGGAATAATCAAAAAGTAATAAAAGGCTATTTTGTCTTACTATGTGACGTCTCAGAAGTAGAGATCTACATATCGAACAGGGATCCAATCTAGAACCTTTAGAATGCACGCTAACTACTCAAACTTTAGATCGTTGACAACTGGTTATTCTACATATTAAGTCAGTTCCTAGTAAATAACTATAGACTAACAAATATCGATGTATTGTTAATGAAATCGTATGTATTACACAAACTAATTCTATCCTTAACTGTAAATCATGAACCCTAACTCTAAACCATAAACTTAACCGCCTTCCTCCCCTTCATAACATTATCCATGGTCCTTAACGTTACACCTAAACCCTAACTTAAACCTTTTCTCTTGATTCCTAATTCTAACTGAAAACTTCATTTAGTAGCGATTCAACACTCCTAAAAGACTATTTGCATTCGGTATTGTTTTTTACTGATGAAATATTTACTTAATGTTGTTATCTTTTGATTGGTTAATAACCCAGTAAATAAATGTGATGCTCATTGGCTCGATACTTCAATTAAACGAGTTACATCGATTCTGATTGGTTAACTAATTATTATGCATCGTGGACAGTTTAAGAATTATTAAATCTGATCATTAGATTGGACTTCAATTTGTTCATAATCGTCATAGATTAGTATTAGTTGAGTATCACTGAAGATTAGAGTGCAGTGAATAATTGTTGCCTTAGAAGTGTGCACTCTCGATTCCGTCATGGAGTCGAACCTAGAGCTTTCATGTCAGAGTGGATTTCACACTCGTCGGAAGTAAGACAGTTATCACTAGTGACAAAGAATAGTCAAGCTATATTACAAATTTATGAAAAAATAATTTCACCAGTGAATATCCAATTGGCCAGGCTGTGCGACGGTCTCCAACTTGAAAGCCCTAGGTTGAATTCGTTGACTGCATCGTAGGTGGTCGCTGCCAACATATCCCAAGCTGTCTAGTGATTCTTAAATTACAGTACTATCCAACCAATATCAGTCTCTGATAAATATAAACAATTTGACCTATTACCACAGAAACTTACTTACCTACTTACTTTCGCCTGTTACTCCTCACTGAGGAGCATAGGCCGCCCACCAGGATTCTTCATTTAACTCTGTTCTGAGCCATCCTTTCGAGCTGTTTCCAGTTGCTATTTATCTTTTTAATGTCTGCTTCCAATTCTTGACGCAGTGTGTTGTTTGGCCTTCCTCTTTTCCGTTTCTCAACAGGATTTCAGGTTCATGTTTGTTTCGTGAAGCAGTCTGATGATTTCCGAAAGGTATGTCATATACATTTCCAGCGTCTTTTCCTAACTTCCACTTCGGCTGGAAGTTGGTTTGTTCTCTCCCATAGAGTAGGCTGTTGTTGAGGGTTTCCGGCCAACGGATATTCAGTATCTTGAGTAGACAGTTATTTATAAATACTTGCATCTGTCTTATGATGTTTGCAGTAATTCTCCAAGTTTCAGCCTCATACAGCAGGACTGTCTTGACGTTCGAATTGAAGAGTCTGACTTTGAGGTTAGTTGATATTTGTTTTGAGTTCCATATGTTTTTCAACTGTAGGAATGCTGCCCTGGCTTTGCCAATCCTTGCCTTTACGTCTTCATCGGACCCTCCTTGTTCATCGATGGTACTTCCCAGGTACGTGAAAGTATCCACTTCTTCTAGAATTTCTCCATCAAGTTCAATTGGGTTAGTGCTCCCTGTGTTATATTTGAGGATCTTGCTCTTTCCCTAAAGTATGTTCAGGTCTACTGATGCTGAGGTTGCTGCTACACTGGTTGTCTTTACTTGCATCTGTTAGTGTGTATGTGCTAAGAGAGCTAGATCGTCCGCGAAGTCCAAATCATCGAGTTGCATCCTACTTGCCCATTGAATTCCGTGCATCCCCTCAGATGTGGAGGTCTTCATGATCCAGTCAACCACTAGGTGGAAGAGAAAAGGCGAGAGTAGGCAGCCTTGTCTGACTCCGGTCCTCACTGGGAATGCATTTGTCAGTTGTCCTCCATGCATAAATTTGCACTGTGTTCCGTCGTAAGAGTTCCGGATGATGTTGACGAGGTTCTCTAGTACACCGTAGTGCCGAAGAATTTTCCATAGTGTTATCCTATCTACGCTATCAAACGCCTTCTCATAATCAATGAAGTTGATGTACAGTGGCGAGTTCTACTCAACTGATTGTTCAACGATGATTCATAGTGTTGCGATTTGGTCTGTGCACGATCGATCCTTACGAAAACCAACTTGTTGATCTCGAAGTTGAGTATCCACTGAATACGACAGAAGTACCTTAATTCAAATTGAACTTTTGATCTAAAATAGAATGGTTACTAATTTTTCATCATCGTTTATTTTTTTTATTTCTGTTACTAATTAACTTATTATTCTTTTAATGTTATTTCTATTTAGGTGTTCCAAATTCAATACAAATTGATTTATTACGCTGGATATTAATTAGTTTACCAGATGAAAATCGTATTGTTTTACAGAAGTTATTATATTTACTTAATCATTTATCACATCATAGTGATGTAACTGAAGTGAGCAACAAACTGCTTTACATTTATCTACATTTCTTATTGAATTGTTCTGTTTTGAATGTTGAGTTTTTTTACATGGGTGTACGTGTGTGTGGGGGGGGAGGGGGAAGAGGGTTACATTATAAATCCCCAGATTACAGTATGATGTGTTGACAGGTAACATAAATTTAGAAATGGTTAAACATTAACTTATAAAATCATTGACTAGTAGTATGAACCATGTTAATAAATAAACAGGCTACTCAATCTGAATTTCTTCAAACACCATAATTAATTGAAGTGATTTACTGGGAGTGAGATAGTTATCACCGATGGTCGTTGACAAATTGATGGAAGTTGGAAATTCTATCATTGGATGCTAGTCCAGTGGAACAGAGGGTTAGGCATTCGCCAACCTAAAGCCCATGGGGCTTAATCTAGGGAATGCAGTATTGAGGAGCTCCATACTACGACTGGATAGTACTCTCTAGTTTTTAATGATACCCAACAACCATCAATCTATGACGAATCTATCAACTAAAACCATAGCTGATGGTTGGATCTATAGTTTTCCATAATTGATATTTAGCCTGATCAGTCTTTACTAACATTTTTGTACATCCTAAATATTAATAGGCTCCTCGTATTCGATCATAGATGTCTTCGAAACATTGCTCTTGTTTCCTTGGACTACCGAGTAAGCAATACGTGGGTTAGGAATAGAGTGCTAGGTAAATACGACAAGTCTGTTGATGAAGTAGTAAATCCTCATCAGCTAAGGTGGTTACAACATATTTTATGTATGCCTGATCACTGGCTACCTCGACGAGCAATGTTGTCTGGTGTGAGAGTAGGCTGAAAGAAAACTAGAGGCGACCAAACGAAAACATGAAACCGGTCCATAAAGTCATTGACAATTGGGTTGAGCCATGTTAATAGATACAGGCTGTCTGGTTGGGGTTCGCGTGATGATCGTCACAAATGATTGGAGACTTTGTGTGATATGACTCAAAATCATTGACAATGGGGTAGGTGCATTCACTCCATGTCTTCCTCCAAATTCTAAGTTTCTGAACTTATCTTAATTTTCTCTTTACTGAATTATATTTTCTTAAATCTTATCTGCGATCTCTATTCCTTTCCATTAATACTACTACCTCGGCTACTCTGGGATTCAATCCGACAACTCTATCTGCTAATTGGTACATGGCAACTTGAACTGATGTATGCATACACCGAGTTCTACGTTGTAACTGACTAACTGTACATCCTAAGGTTTTGAGTATATAGACTATATTCAACAGTGGAATTAAAGAAACAAATGTTTCGTCCTACTTTAGACTCATCACTACCGGATATAAGCACATATTTAGACTAACAGCGTTGAACTCTGTGCTCTTTTGCTTCAAACATTAGTGTATAAGTTAGCAACCATTTAAAGTTATTAGCTCAACGGATTATATATTTGAATGAAAAACGTAATAAGTTAAAGTCTGCGTTTAAATATTATTATAGATGTAGTTATGATGAATCCCGGATATGGACGAAATACACATCTTGGAATTCAGTAATATTAAGAATTCTCATATTACAAACTGTTTAGATTTATTTTGAAATCAATAATCATTTGAACGGTTTATAAGTGATTGGATATATTCGATGTGTCTATTGACATACATAGTTGGCAGTCATCATTTTAAGTATTGACGTCTATCACTAGAACACTTAATCGACTTGAAAGTGAGTTGTTTTTTTTTTCAATAGACAGCCGTAAGCATTTCGTGTCTTCTATAGAACTAGTAAAAGTTAAGAAGTACTGTTTACACTGTATCATTCTTGTTCAGAACTTTCTAATATTAGTACCTATCACTATTGCTTTCATTTGAAGTGAACATTATTTCTGTTATGAGATATAGGACTGGAACTTCTGTATTTCTTATATTTAAGAGGAGAATATAAGCTTTATGCCCTAATCAACTTTAAACTCATTGAATATGAACTCTGAAAGTGTAAGGTATTTATAGACCAATAGTTTTCTATGTAAGGTATTGGGATCAATGGCTAACCAATTCTGAGGTACAATGAAAGGAACAAGGATAGCCAGTGAATTTTCCTTGTGATAGATTGTTGAGACAGGTATTACGCGTACTCACTGATCACTTTCCATGTAAAAAGTTCAATTTAGGAAAGAGATTTGGGGTGAGTCAAAAGATAAAGTTAAATTTAGATTTCAAGATTGGGGTTTATGATTATAGAAAGGTTGGAGTTAGGGTTAAGACTTAGATGGATTTACATGTTGCTCACAGTTTTCTTAACACGAACGTTACATTGTATATACGTAACACTATGGTTTCCAGTTTATATCATCACAAATTACTTTTCCTTCATAATTTCAATGTTTTTAAGTAGTAAATAAATGTCCTAAAGTAAATGATTTCTTACTTACCAACTGCATACTTTAGTGTTAATTTAGTGTTCAGGTAATTCATCTGATATATTTTACGAATAGCTAAATCGCCTCTGTCATTCTTACTTTTACCCCTACCTCGACAAACTCTACAGGCTGGTGTAAGAATAGATAGGAAGAAAACTAAGAATTAATAAACCATGAAATGAAATCAATCCATGAAGTTATTGATTGTTAGTATAAGCCATCTTTATGGGTGGAGACAAGTTGATTGTAGTTCATATAACAACAATAACAATAACAACAACAACAACAACGACTACTACTACTACTACTACGACGACGACGACGATGACGACGACTACGACTACTAACATGATATTTATCATACTGTACTGATTTACAATAGAAACTTAAACCTATGGATATGTATGATGTCATCAAATGTACTAACTTATCACAATCAATCCTATTATTATATACTTTATTGAAATTATTACTATTTATTAATATTATTATTAATCTATATTTCAGATGACTGCTAATAATTTAGCTGTTTGTTTTGCACCATCATTATATCGATTAATCAAACCATCATCTTTATCTAATCAAGGTGTAAGTCGTAGTCCAAGACGATTACGACGAACAACTAGTGGACCAGATCCAAAAGATTTAGCTGATCAACGTGCAGCACAATTAAGTTTAAGTGCAATGATTACTTTGGCGCCAAATTTATTTCAAGTAGGTATTATATATGTGTTTTATTGTTAATTAAATTGAATTTTCAAAAAAAAAGAAGAAAAATTAATCACTGATTGAATAATTGACGACAACTGTTTAAAAGTTTATGAAATCAAAACGTAAAGGCTAAGAGTTGAATTTGCAGTTTTACAGTTAGAGAGCAGTTAGAGAGCTGTTGAAAACCAGTAAACGTAGAATCATTGTTTCATTAAAGTATGAAATTATTCAATGGAAGTTAATGTCTACCAGTGATCAAATCCAAGTTATTCATGTTTTAAGCTGATCTTTTATCTTTAAAACTACATAATTGGTATCTAATGGTTTATAATTAGAACTGTAGTCGATTCCAGATATTGCACTGTTATTATTTAATTCTACTGGTGGATAACTGCCTCACTCTCAACAGGGTTGATTACAACTTCTAAGTAGAACTCAAGGAATTACTTCTCGACTGTAGTCAGTAGTAAGCAAATGATAATTTGTTGGTATATACGAGGAGGGGGTTGTTAAATTTAGTACTAAACATGTTTCAGCTAGATGCATCTGAAGCTATGTTGAGGAATTAAGTCATTCTAAGATTGTAGACATAACTTTCTAATTAACGTTAACTAGATAGAAACCCATGTTTGTGCAACTTCATTTTATTTACCACCAACTACTTAGTATCAATTTAGAATTTCAAAGTGTTGTCAAGGCATTCTGATACTAAGTGATTATAGATGGCAACATGATCGGATAGAGTGTTAGATCATTATATACTAAGGATTATACAAACATTATAATAGTAGAGTTTAGTTGGCATTATATTACATTATTTATGCATACTGTACTTGAACGCCTAGACATTAACTTCTATAAATGAACTCGTAACAGAAAACAAATACAGGAAATCTGGAAGAAGTTGTTCTCCTAATGTTATGTACATTTACAGAAAACGAAGATATTTATAGCATTATACGTTACCTTGGGATTTTAAAATTTTCTAGAAAACATTTCAAATTTATTGAAGAAATCAAGTGTTATGACTCAAGGAAAATTTGGTTGGTTGTAGCGAAAGTAAGTAAACGCGAGTCTGCCCTACGCCCACTCGGTCCCATGTTGAAAATAGGAGAACCAACCAGACAGAACCAGAAGTGGAAACAGGATCGGGAACATATTGTATTTCAATCATGCCTTTATATATACACAAAATCAGACCACACAGTAAACCAATCACAAATCTAACATTGATACAGAACAATGGATAGAGTGGCAGTGAATGGGGGACAACTTGTACACAACTAAGTAACTGTAGATCATAGTAATGAACAATATACTAAGAGTAAATATACTAAGCGGGAGGATTGGGTAAGGGGAACGTAACAGTCATAAAAATGAAGTGATTACAGTATCCACAGTTATAATAATTGATATAATGTTGTAAAGCACAGTTCAGGAAGATAATCAATCTTCTTTAGGTGCCCGGCATATCACTAGTTAACAGAATGAAAACATGATCTGTCATTTTATGGAATCGTTCAGAGAGTTTCTAAAGGATTTTCAGTTTTTCTTGTTACTTCTAAAGACATTTTTAAAGAATTTTTAAAGGCTCCTGTCATTCTTATATCATTCTCGTCGGCTTATTTTATCTTCTCTACTTAGATCTCCAGCTCTTTATTAAGTCATTCAGCACTACTGACCAGTTTAACTCCATTTGCACAAGATTTAGAAACATTAATACCGAATGGTGATTGGCCACAATGGATACAAAGTTCATTAAGTGATCTTCTAAGAGAATGTTCCCCATCAAAATCTAAAGGTTGGAATACAGTTAATCGTGATGTCATGAAATATTACAATGTTGAGTAAGTTACACAATTATTTTATTATAAGAGGTTTGTAGCAATCGTTGAATTGTTTCCTTTTGTGTCACCAGTTGACATTCGTTACACAACGATTGATATCAAAGAAGTACTTGACAGAAGTTTTGTTTATGTATAGGACCTCTCGGTGACAGTATATAATCACAACCTAACTAGATGTCGAACGCTGAACATTTCTGCTTCGTAGCGAACGCTTAATCTTAGAAAATCAGTATGTTTACCTCCGGTGGATCTGCGCTTCATAGATTTCTAACGAAATATCGCAACATTTAGAGTTCATTCATCTCAATAATGACTGATGGTGATCGTGTATGATTTAAAATTGTTTAAAGTTGGATGATGAACTCTTGGCTAGACCTAAATTTTTTTATTTATACTACGTTATCTGGGCTTCATAGTTTATTTTCTAGGCTCTCGTTTTCATTATTGACAGAATTATCAAGACTCATTTCAATTTGAACAGATTTGTTTACTTATTTCATTAACATAAATTTAAACTAATCAGATGATCTAGTCTTTGAATGGGTTGTCTTTAGAAGTTTCATCAATTTCTTTTTCTTCACATCTCTATTGATTGTTCTATTCAGTTGTTCAATGGTTATATGATTGGTAAATGAGGTCTGTATGCAACCATATACAGTGAACGACTATTCGTAGCTTCCAGGTGAGCAAAAAAGTTCTTATTAAATCGTATCCAGGTGATAGGAACTGGAAGTCGTGTGTCGTCGAACGGCGGATCGGAAAAATATTGTACTTAGTTCGGGGAAGTTTCGGTACGTGCATAAGACATGTCAATCGAATGCGAAGGAATGAGGGAACAGTGATAACACATGTCCGACTACCATTTGAAATGCTAGTGGACACATTTCAAGAGAGCCCAGTAAGAAAGAACTCAGAAGGTACAACGCCAAAGCAATCAAACCGTCATAAGTAATGGACAGCAAGCGGAACACGGTAACAAGGTTGGAAGTTGACCGAAGAAGAAAATCATACATACAGAGCCTTAAAGAGGAGAGATGTTGGGATAATTCCCAGAAACCTCAACGAGCCTTCAGAACCCTTGAAGGGGTCGAAAACATTCCGTCCAATCACTGATCGATAGAACATTCTAGAATCTCGACGCGGAGCATCCCGATTGGGCAATAGTTGAGACTTCTTAATTCGGATTGGATGAACCATAATACTGATTTTGTGGTATCAGAAAACTATAAATATGCGAATATTTTGTATATAACTCACCATTTTACTGGAATAAAGTTTTCCTGTCTTCTGAATTTGCGACTAGGAGGGTTCAAGGCGTTTGAGTGTTAAAGTTGTTGCGGCTAGTCACGATATCACGCACGAGATATAACATATAATGAAAACTATCACTATGTTAATTCATTTGTTTATTGATCAAATTTCTAAATGCATATCACCTAAGTAGTTACTGAATCAATTGACGAATTATAACCAAGCAATTGAGTTACACTTGAAGTCGTACATTAAAACAGTATTGTAATTAGTTGAAAAAAACTATATTAACAACATCACATGAACTAAGTTTAGTTAAGTAACTACTGAAAACAAAGTGTTATGACGTGAAGAAAAGGAAGAAGGATCTGGTTGGTTGTAGCGAACGCCAATGGAGTGTGCCTAGTTGATAATGCGAAATTGACCTAAGCCCACTCACCCCCCTCCCAGACTGACAATAGAAGAACCAGAATTGGGAACCGGAAACAATGGAAAACTGAGAACTGTATTTTAATCATGCCTTTATATATACACAAAATCAGACCACACAGTAAACCAATCACGAATTTAACATTGGTACAGAACAAAGGAAATAGTGGCAGTGGATGGGTACAACTTGTACACAGTTAAGTAATCATAGATCATAATAATGGACAATATACTAAGAGTAAATATACTAAACGGGTGGGATGGGGTAAGGGGAACGTAACAGTCATAGAAATGAAGTGACTACATTATCCACAGTTATAATTATTGAAATAATGTTCTGAACCACCGTTCTCGAAGATAATCAATCTTCTTTAGGTGCCCGGCATATCACAAAGAAACACTAGAAAGTTGTTTTATTTTAGTATAGTGTTCTTCAGGAATGATGGTAATAGTGGAGCTAGTTGAACTCCGGGTATTTAAAACTTTACCATAAAACTTTGAACTTTCAAACTATTGAATCAATATTCAGTGGTTTATATTTCTAACTATAATCATTTTAACATTTTGTACAATCATTATTGAACAAGTAATTCACATTTGTCAGTTTTGATATCACGAATTGATGTGAATCAGACAACCATTGATCACCTGGAAGCACTGGACAGCTGTTTCATCCTAGTATGGGAGTCCTCAGCAATGCGCATCCACGACACCATCTAGGATAGAACCCAGCACCCTCTGGCTTAGCGGCGAACACTTTACCATTGGACCACTGAGTCGGCTCCTAATGATTGATATTTCCAATTCAGTCAATTCGTGATATGTTACGCGACCTTCTCCATGCCATCGGTGGGTTACTGTTCTACACCCGACACAGTTGAATTCTACCAGTCACGTCTTCACACTAGAACTCCAGGAATTACTTGAAGGAGCTAGTTACTAGTGTGCTGATATTAGTTACAATTAGGGGGGTTTGTGGAGATAGTAACTAATATCAGTTGAGGAGTCCCATACTAGAACAAAACAGCTGTCCATTGCTTCCAGGTGATCAATGATTGTCTGATTCACATCAATTCATGATATCAAAATTAACAATTAACTATCTCCAATAAACTCTTTAATTGTAATTCACATTTGACATAATTCAATTTCATTAATGATCACCTTCTATCATGATTGTTGAATAACACTTGCCTTGTATTCTTTTCTTTTCTTTTCTTTTTTTTTCACTATACAACTAGTTCCAATGTTAATGAATTAATGGATAATTTTGAAATTCATTATAAGAAAATACCAAATTCAACAGAATTAAAAACTACATCGAATACTACATTACGTTTATGGCGTTGTTCATTGTATATACCTGAAATTAATCCACGTATAATATTAAATCGATTTGTAGAGAATAGGTTAGTTAATTGATATTGGTACACATTCTTCTCATTCATATTTATTACTTAGATACAAATTTATTTATTTAACTTTAAGTGATGAACACTATGATTCTATCAGGTAGGAACAAGGCTTTTGTTAATGGAAGTCGAAGGCTTTAACCAATAAACTACAGATTAATGAATGATATTGGATATTAACACTTGAATATAAGTAGTATGTAGTTGAGATGTCTTTTAGAGGATGAGACAATTTTTTTGGATTCGATTATTAGCCATTCAGTTAATTCATTATTCAGGTAGTAGCTTTGGATGGTATATTGACTAACCTTGGGCTCATGGTAATTAATACTTTTTACAAAGGTATACCCGCAATATTGAAGTAACTAGTGTTCTTTATTGGGTTCGAATCCGTACCATCGATGTTCATTATGCGTTACCATCAATCTCAACAGTGAACATCATTCTATTTACATTAAAAAGTCATACATGTAATATGATATCAGTTAGATTAATAACTATTGTGTACAATATGATTGATAGAACTCGATCTGCACTCAACAGCACCAGGCAGACGTGACACTAATTATATCATCGGCGATCAATCGATTAAGATTTATACATGTGAAGTGTTTTCATACATCAGCAGTTTTCACTTCCCTGTTGCTTACACCATAGAAGCATATTATTTAAGGAGCCTAAAATAGGATTGCACTGTAGGTAATATTTGGCTACTTGAGAGCGTGACCACAAAAGCCAGTGAACAATTACTGATTATATACGACCTTTTGTGGAAAGCATTTCTATGTGCCAACTCTGTACTTTTCAAACAGAAACCTCTAGAGTGAAGTGAAGTTGTGTTGCACTGAGGGATTTATATTACCCTACATTTTGTCTTGTAGGATGGCAGGATAATAGTAGAAGTTTCGTAGCTCCTGGTGATTATTTTATAGAAATTACGGTCTATGGGGGTAGGTAGTTTGATCATGCTTCATCCTGTTGGGTTGGTGATTAGTGGTCACTACCTGATAATTGTTGGTAAAATGCACTTGTAATGATAGTAATAGATAAACTAGGAATATTTACTAGTAGAGGCTTGTCTTTTGGTGAAATTCCCAGATTTTTAATAAAGATAAGTATCGTACGCTTTTATGAACTCAACTTTAATAAGAAAGAAGGTAGCATTCCTTAGAGAGGCATCTTGGCGATGTTACACCCTTGTATAGTCAACAATATGGCTTAGTCTTAAATCTTTAAGTTTACTGCTTCTTGTTCTTATCTTTCTACAATAGACTTGTTTGCCATAATAAGATCTAATGGAGGTAGTGTTCCAGTCATCATTGTTCATCGATGTATGTTTGTGAAAGCTTATATACGTGTTAGTTAATGAAATCTATACAAAATTTCTTTAAAATACCCCTTTTTACAACTTTCTTTTTGTTTAGAACGTCATGGGATCCAGAAATTACAGAAATGACAATTGTTGATCAAATATCTGATTGTGTTGATCTTTGTGAATTACATTTATCAAATATCTATCCACAACCTCAATGTCATCTACATTTATTACGTGGTATTCAATATACATTAGAAGATGGAAGTTGTGCTATGTTAAGTGAATCAATATGTAATTCAGCATTTTCTAATGTTAATACTATACATTCTCCATCAACATTTTCATCAATTAATTCAACAATAAATGTACTTGGACATGTCTATGAAGATCATGTATATATTCGTCCTGATAATAATAGCCAAGGTTGTCGGGTATATTTGCTATCTCGTGTAGATTTAAAGTAAGTTCTATTGTATTGAATTCTATCGTATTTACTAAAGTTTATTCAATTTGTATCAACTCTTCATGTAAAGCAACAATAAAAAACAAAGCATAGAATGAAGTGTACTATTTTGTATACTTTATAGGTAAGAATAAATAACACTAAATAATGTCACTTTTCACTTACCTATTAGTGACTAGGTAATTCTTGAAGTTCTGGAGTGGTTGTAACAAGTAAAGTTTAACTAAGATAATAGTGAGATAGTTATCACTGATAGTAATGGATGATTGGCATGATTTACTTGAAGTTTGGAACTGGCATTATTCACTAGTATGTTTAGTACAATATGGATTTTCAGCATACAGTATCTCAACATGTTACTCTTTTACCGTATACACATATGATTGGATTTACACCAGTTCGTGTTCACGAAAGTAGCAACACTACCATTACACTTTTACTTGATGACAGAACGATCCTGACGATTAATAGGTCATGTAACCAAGATTCTTGAACTGTGATTAAACTACAGTTATGGTATACATTAAGACTAAGGTGAAATTGCAGGTAGTCCAATTTTCCAATAAGAAATCTATAGTTAAGACTAAGAATTTTAGGAGTAGACGTTTGATGAATATTGATCTTTTTTAACGCATGTTACCAGCCACCATAATGTCTTCGTTTAGATCAAACTGAATTACTCACGATAGGTCGTAAACACTTTATGAAGGTGCGTTAGTACACTATGCGATTTCGAAACATGATTGAGCAGTTAAAACAAAACGAAAAAGTAACTTTTTAAGATACTTGGTAAAAAGTGGTAGCCCAAGATTTCAAGCGGGTCGCCAAGAGTTCACCATGTGCCATAAGGATCCATGACTTAACCCAGTACAGGAAAAATCTCATGAAATGTGTTACTGATTACAGTAGATAGAATAATAAAATTGATAGTAAGTATCGAAAATCAGTAGTAAAGTAATTATTACCCTAGTAGACTGTTATGGCGTAAAAAGACTCCTCATATGTCGAACGCCAATCAGTGCCTAGTAGATCACTGAGCGTCTTTCCTGTGCCCACTCAATCCCAAGTCAGAGATAGAAGAACACCAGACAAGAGACCAACTAGACAGAATCATATTATATTTTACACATTCCTTTATATATACATAAAACCTAACCATACAATCAACCAATTAGGAATCTAAAATTAATACAAAATAGGAGTAATAGTGAATGTGAACTGAAGTAACGTATACACAATTGATTAACCATAATTCATCATTGAGAAACAACATACTGACAGTTAATGTGTCAAATGGAAAGATAGAACAAGAGGAACTGAGTAATAATAGAAATAAAATGTTCACCTTGAATACAACCAAAAATAATGAAATAGTCTACAGAACAACAGTTATCGAAGATAATTAATCTTCTTTAGGTGGCTGGCATATCATAGACAAAGTTATTAGATCGGTAGCTAAATCTGAGGGGGGAGGCTAGTCAAACATTTTATTGAATTGTGTCAAAATATTGGGAACCAAGGAGCATGGAACGTCTGTTTGGTATTAGTTTCGGATAACTTCACAACCCTACTAGGAGTTGAACCTAAGACTTCCGGATCTTGTTGTAAGCGCCTAACCTTTAATTCTCTGAGTTAATATCCAATAACTTGAATTTCTAAACATTCTCTCCAAATAATTAGATTCGATATATTAATAATAATAGTAAGTTAGATATGAAAGCGCTACCTTGATTAAACTAAAGTTAGTTGATAGGTTGAGGGATGTTTCTTGTACTCGATTATGATGTGACGTGTTAGGACTAAGATTAGGGTTTAATTTGTGATTATGATTAAGGTTAGGCTAAGGATTAGGATTTTGAGTTAGGATTAGGGTTAGGTTTATAGTCAGGTTTAAGATTAGAATTAGTTTAGTATTCATGATTAGGGTCAGAAGTAGTGTTACGTGTTAACATTATTTTATATGAACGTTAATTCTTATGTTAAATTATATTCCTTGTTCTGAATATATACAGTTATATATAAGGCTGATGTTCTGTCGTTTACAATTAAATCTGCCTTTTTTTGAAGGAGCTTCGTGCGAAGGTATGGTATGATGGTTCTCATTCTCTTACTCATTGTAAACTGTCCGGCTTCGTATATTCAATACATATTTCCTCTTTTGCTGAATAATATCTGATTTCTCAGGTTCAGCCTTTTATCTAAATGCATGGTTAGGGTTATCTAGCTACGGTTAGTTGGTGAAATCCACTCATTTCAAGAGCGATGGTTGTACAATATAGCAAATAGACTGAAATTATAAGTGTAAACTATTGGATGCTAAATAAGTGATTTGGAAATCAAGAACTCTCCACTAAAGTTTGTAAAACTCTGAATTCAATCTCTAGTTAACTTATAGATGCCCATTATTTTGAAAGTATTCCATTCCAGAATGTAACACAAATACAATGCCTTTTGAGAGAATTCAATAAAGTTCACAATCTTCAACCCACTCACCCCCCGTCTCAGATGTACACTACATTGTACTAACCATATTTTATTTAAAACTGTCTTTTTTCCAGAGGATATGGACGTGATTGGTACATGAATCAATGGGGTCATACATTATATCGACGATTATTGAATTTGCGAAAATCTTTTGAATATTCAAAATCACCTATTTTAATCTATGAATTAGATGAATCAACATCTAGACCTTCACCACCTCCATATACATCTATTATTGATAGTCTTCCTGTTACAATAACAGCAGCAACAACAACAACAACAACAACAACAACTACTACTACTACTACTACTACTACTACTACTAATGTTACTACCAGTAAGAATGTGACTGATTCGTCAATAATGAAGTTGTCATCAACTGTACCAAGTACTATCATAATTAATCGATCATAATACGGCATCGGATACAAATTAATGATTTATTTCATATATCATCAACGATAACAACAACGATAAATGGTTACCTATATTTGTGCATATAATACTGATTAATTTTTACTCATGAGGTGGGGGGGTATAAGATAAGATATGGTCTAAATCCACTGGCATATTTGTTTCTTAGTTTTCTTGTTCAATTCATTTCAGGATATAAATTCATATTTCTATACAGATTTTCTTATATGATGTATATGAGTGTGTATTGGATACTACTGAAGGAGGGAGGAGGGTGGGTAGGGGAAATGGGGGGGGGTGGACCGATTAACTTTTTTTTATTTTACATTATCAACCAACTTGTTCAGACCTCATTGAATGTTACTTATAATCGTGTAATGTTCACTTCATGAAATTCGCATACTATGAAAAGAAACGAGTTAGTTTTCACTTTACTAAATACTTAATTTTGTTTGATATGTAAATTCTTGTATATTATTAGTGTATAATGTCACCCCTCTCTCCTTAGATTATTTTTCCCCCTCACAAGATATTTGTGAACAGAAGATTGTTGAAAGCTCTTTGTAGTGTGTATGTGCTGCTATATTCAATATTATGATAAGCATGATTTCGGATGGTGATTTAGAGTTTTGTAGACAACTTGCGTGTTATTTTATTGACAATAAATCAACACACATACGCACACAACATTTTACAATTCATGTAATACAAAGACAAGCATTAAAGTTTGATAATGTAGTTCGTATTTGCTCAATGAAGGTGTGTATACCGATTGATCTGATCAGCAAACTATACCCTTGGTGAAATGCATCTCTTTGTTTCTTTCACACACACACACACACACACATACATACATACATACAATGTTCCCATTTCTTTAAATTTATAATGTTTACATTCACTTTCTTTAATTTTCAACATGTATAGCTTATATAAATGTAATGTTTTACTAGTTGACATTCTTTAACATTATCTTGATTAGATTAACTTACTAGTATTATTATTACTTATTATTATTGCTATTACGTAATTTCTCTTTTTTCTTTTATATCATAGACTATTATCAGTTGTATATAAACAAAATTGTATTTAACATGTAATTCATATTATTGAATAACGATTCATTCATTTTTCTATCTATTTAACTTAATTGTTAGCATGAATTATCATTGACAATTAAATAATATTGATATTATGACATGGAGTTTTTTTTTTTTGGTTTCTCGTTTTTTTTCCTTTAATCCATTATTCTTCTTTTTTTTCGTTTTGTTTTAGCAACACATTATTCTTCTTATTGTAACTATGTGAATTCTTCTTTGTTTTAAATATTTCAACACATATTTTCATTAATGAAACAAATTGGATTACTTTAATTAACTGTAATTTAAGATTGTACTATTTATATTTTGTTGAAATCTTTCTTAATTTAGTTGTTACCATTGTTTATTTTGTTGTTAGATACCGTCATTTTAAATTAGAGGATATATCCCACTCTACCCCCAATGTCCTTGACTCCCCCCACCACCACCACCATCATCATCACTATCTGGTTTTAATATTATGTCTTTCTATTCACATGTTAATATTATTTATTTATTAAAATATTTTCTTTTGTTTCATGTTTTCCATTTTATTTTCTTTTTATTACGGTTTGTTTGTTGTATATGTGACAACAAAAAGAAGAATATATCAAAAGAGAAGAAAAAAATCTATTTTATTGATTTATTATTCATTAATAATCGATTATTTTGTTATTATTGATTGATTGATTGATTTAGATGTACTTGATCAATGTAAATGATATCTAATGATCAATATGACTCAAGTTCTCTGTTAGTTGACGATAAGATGGAAGTGGGAATTCTACCATTGGATGCCGACCCAGTGGTGCAGATGGTTAGGCGTTTGCGTCAACCTGAAGCCCTTGGTGCGAAATCTAGGGTGCGCACTGCTGAGGCTTTCCATACTAGAACGAAACAGCTGTCCAGTGCTCCCTGGTTTTGAATGGTACCCTACCAACATCAATCTGTGATATATTCAATCAAATAAAATAACGAATCTCCACAAAAATAACCATCCTAATTGAACGATAAGATAATTGACAAATCTCAAGTACAATGAAATGTTCCTTCTGGATCCTGCTTACTAGTTATAATCCAACTGAGAGAAGACAATTAATTATAAGCATAGTTCATTAAATTATATAGATTTCAATTGAATCAATATAGAAGTGAGCTACTTACAAAGTACACCTTACTGAAGAGTATCAACAAGAATGAAACATAGGTTAATATAGTATTTCCAGTTTTATTATGTATGTACATATAATCACCTAATACTGTATCCAAAGAGTTTAATTAAACAATCTGTTACCTGTAAACAAAGTAGAACCTGATGTATATGTACATTAGTTCAATCTGTTATACAACAATAAAATAAGATGAATACCAGTGTTAAGAGTAGTAATAAAATGGGAAAAAATAACTTTGGAACTAAAGATCCCAAGTAAACTACAGAGTGAATATCAGTAATGAACAACGTAGAACCCAATGTATATGAGTAATAGATTCAAGTTGTCATAACATATTAGCACGATGAGATCATATTTAGAATACTAACATGATAACAGAATACAACAAAAAAAGACAAAGTACAGATGTGTGTGAAAGAATAATGGAACCATTGATTACGATTATCACGTCCACTCCAATCAAGTAGTCTACATCTACCAGCATGCTTCAAATCAACAGTCAAAGACTTCATCGACTAATAGCATGTTTAGATTTGGTCGCCCTCCCCCCCAACCTTCTTTCATCATCTTCCTACCCAGTCGACATCGAGTGGTGAGACAGGCGGTAGTCGAGCATACGCAACACATATCCAAACCATCTCAGTCGATAAAAGTTAATGACCTGTTGGACGCAATTACCATTTTCCTAGTACTTTTTATCTAACATGAATATACAGGCTATATTACAAGGATTCGTGTAATCAAAGATTTGGAACCTATCTTCTGGTTTCATGGGCCACCCTTCTCTGATTCATATTACTTAGTTCCCTAGTTCCCATGATAATCATCTGAATTCAGACCAAGTAGTCAACATTGCACAGAGCAACAGCTAGTGATTTTATTTAGTAATGCTACGATTAAATATAGCTATCCCTAACTTTCATCTAAACTACATTAATGCCAAAGGAGAAGTCCATCGTACTAATAAATATATAAATAACCTTCTGATAATGTCGTTGATTGAAACTCTAGAATCATAACTAAAGTAAATTTTTAAGAAATATGTATGAATCCACTGGCATACGGAAATGAATTGCACATCACAAAGGTTTTTTGGTCATCTGAAGTATCATAATAACTCAAAGGAAGTTATGTAATGGACTATATGTTAAAGAAAAATTCCATGATGAGAACAATCTACGGATAACAAAAGCGACAGTTTGCAAAAAATTAGATAAAAAGAGATGTAAGCCCGTGGTAAAATTAGAAATTCAACGTATTGCTTTTATACTTTAACTTCAAACTAGAACCGGCAAATCTCTAAAGTTTCCTCTATGCATAGGTTTTTAATGCATACTACCTTTAAGCCCATTTGTTTGACAGGGTAGATTAGATTATTAGTCTATCAACAGTTTAATAAAGAAACATCTTATTAATTCTAACCACATTTACTTCATCAGCATTTCCCACTAGCTACTTCTATATTGTTAAACAAATTAGCTTAATGCGAGCAAGTACTGAAAATCTTTAATAAATCTACAGTTAATCTCTGAGAAATAGTATGCTCTATTTCTAATGTTACTAAGGCCGTAACAACTCTTCTTGGTATGTTTGTTTATTTATTATTTCCTCTCATTCCTTTTTCCGTCTGTCATAGACAATTAACGTTTGTTTTTCTTATCCTTAAATTATTTTCATCTTATAATTCTTTTTTATCATTTAGACCATTACGTAACCACTTTTAGGATTATTACGGTGCTTGTAATTTCCGAAACTCTTTACGATGGGTTATTTGTTACTATTATGGGATGAATAAGTACATATATTTTTATGAATTCATTATAGTAATGATTGTACAGTTTCAATAAATGATATTGTCAAAAGAAAAGCCTTATCTTAATTGGTTATTGTGGTTATTGCCAAATTGGAGTTAGAAATCACGAATTGACTTGAATAAAGCAACCGTTGAATACCAAGATGAACTGAAATAGTTGTTAGATACCGTCTCCTCAGGGGTCTAATGATTATGAATTCCCTTACGAAATTCAAAGGTCCTTAGTTTTGTTAGTGAGCTCATGGATATTCATTGTTGATGAAACCCATACTAGAATGAAACAGCTATCTACTTCATCCTGATTTTCAATGATTATCTAACCAAAAGCAATTCGTGATATCAAATTCAAGTGTTCCTTCATTGAATTATCTTTATTTCTACACACATGAATTCCTATCGGAGAACTGAGTTAACTACTTTATCCTATTGAATTGATGCAATTTAGGGAAGGGGGTGGAATTATTACCAAACTATAAGAGTACTAAACGGTTATTATAATTACTATTGAAAACTCTATGCTATTACGTAACAGTAACTCTATAAGTTCCATGGAATTGGACTCTTTCCTTGAATTATTCAAAAATTAAACATAACGAATCGTTTACTTGTCTTTTTTTCTTTTTCATTTGATAATTAAATTATTCAATAAAAAAAACTAAACAAAATTGATTGTCAAGAGTTCAGTCAATAATTTTATAGTTGACTGAATACGTCACAGGCTGATGTTGGTAGAATACCACTGAAAACCAAGGAGTACTGGACAGCTGTTACGCCCTAGTATAGGTCTCCTCAACAGTACACACCCTGCCAACATCAATTTGCGACAAGTCCGGTCAACTAAAAATACCAATCACCACAGACTGTCTCAATTCAATTACAATAATTAGCTCATTAGTGACTAAATTCAAGATGTTCCTCAAGCTCTAGTGTGACTGGTGGAGTTTAGACTTGTTGGAAGTGAGACAGTTATCACTAACGACAATGCATGATCGTCGCACTATATATCACAAATTGGTGGAAGTGACAATTCAACAATTGTGTACCGGCTAGTTTAGTAGTGCACAAGGTTAGGTATCCACCAACCTGAAGTGGCTGGAGCGGATTGTAGAGTGCATACTGTTGAGGAGTTCTATACTAGGACAAAAGAACTGTCTAGTGCTTTCTATTTTTCATTCATACCCTACCAACATCAATCTGTGATTTATTCAATCAATTAAAAGTACCAAATTATCACAATTCAATAATTTTCTAATTAAAATATCAATGACATTAGTTACTAACTGACTATATCAAGTAATTAATCATTTCACTTTTAATTATGATTCTTATTTGTAACCAATTAAACTTTTTTTTTAAACTACACATCATCATCATCATCATTATCACTATTAAAACAAACGAAATTACACATATTTCATAATGTTCAATCAATCAATCAATCAATTGTCAATTATAATTGGGATTACCAATTTGTAAACAGTAGGGGAGGGAAAGGCCGGCAAGAGAATACACTAGAAAGTTATTTAATTTCAAGTTAATCATCATCTTAGATTTAATTAGCTTTTCAAGTCACGTGTTTCTATGATACCACATTGTTTGAATCATTTGAATTATTTTCTTTTTTTTTCTTTTTTTTCTTGAAAATGTAAATAAAACTTAAAACAAAACAGGTATTTTTTTTCTTCTGTTAGAAAAATTGGAAAAAAAAACAAAAACCTGTAAGTTTTTTGACCTTAGCAACATAATAAGAAATTTCAGAAAAAATAGGAAATTATTTCTGTGTTAGGCTTTTTTTCTTTTAATTAAGTCATTTGTATTACTTTCTATTTGTTGGTTATAGATAGGGGTATGTGTATATTTGTGAAGTGAGGAAGGAGGTAGAATATGAATAATATTCATTTTAGTTTACATTATGTAATAGGTAAATGATGAAAGAGAAATTAATGTCACTATGATTATTCTAGTTATAATCGTAATGAATATTCTATTCACTTGGTGATTTACCAATAAAATGATTAATGTATAAAATGATATTAAATTTAATTGTTTCTGTTTATCATAGATTAATGTTAGGAGGCAGTGAACAGCTGTTTCATCATAGAGACTAATTTTAGGATGTTACTGACATTCTTGTGATAAGTTGTAACTAGTGGGATTCAGGCCTATGGGACGGTTATCACCTGTAGCGGTAAATAATTCCCAAAATAAATAGTTACATAAGTCCTCGAGATTGATAGTGACCATATTTGTTTTAGCGGACACGACTAGCTGAAGGCTCTCGGTCACACATCATCACCAGATCACGTCACGCCACAACGTGGAAAGCAACTCTCTGTCTAGTTTGCCAGCCTAGACGTTGCTATCCCATCGAAGCTCTATTCATGATCAAATATAACTTCTCTTCCATCCTTCATTGACTTCTGATTTATTCTCATTCGTAAGAGTGATTCCAATCGTTAGATGTTGATCTGGTAATACCGCAAACGTAACTTAGTCATATACCGGGTGCACTTCACACTGATCACAATGGATGCTAGACGCACTATATCACAAATTGATGGAATCGTAAATCTTACTATCTGATACCAGCTGGCCCAGTGATCAAGCTAGTTTAGCGTTCGCTGTTAGAATTCAAGACCCCGAGTTGGGTTGGCTGGAGGAATTGAAGGTGCCTATTGTTAGGGAGTCCCATACTAGAGCAAAACAGCTATTTAATGCTTCTTGATTGTCATTGGTATCTAACCGACATCAATCTATGACAAATACAAACAACTAAACTGTATACCAAACTGAAGTGAGTTAGTACGTAATAGTAGATATATTTACAATAGCAATAAAATTAAGAAGTATTACTTTGGAAAAACTGAAATTGTGACAAATAGTAGAACGAAGGGTAGACAGACAGACAGTTATAACGTAGAACTTGGTACATGCGTACATCAGTTCAAGTTGCCATGCCTCAATTAACAGATAGAGATTAAATTGTCGAATCAGATCGCAGAGTAGGGGAGGTAGTAACAGAGTTAGTATTAATGGAAGGGAATAGAGATCGGAGATAAGATTTAAGAAAGTATGATTCAGTAAAGAGAAAACTTAGAACTTGGAGGAAGACAAGGAGTAGATGCACCTGCTCTATTGCCAACGATTTTGAGCCATATCACCCAAAGTCTCTAGCCATTTTAAATCCTATATAAGATTTCTGACAATTGGCTATAACTATCTCATGATAGTATTGAGTTCGTATTAACTTAGTGAATAACACGTTGGCTTTGATACTGACGGGTAAGATATTCGTCGAAACTCACCTCTTGGATTACACATAGACATATCCCGATTTTATGGGCGCTTAACTGAAGTATATATATATATATATATATGACCTGTTTGAGACTATCTCCCAGTAAAGTTTATCATGCGACAATTTAGATCAGTTACGTCTTGTAGATTGATATGTGTAGGTATCAAAGCGTTCATCCTGAGATCATTTCTTTAAAATTAAAAGCATCTACTCCTAAATCTTTGCTTCACTGTAGACACTTTGACAGACTACTATTTAAATCATTAATTATGTACTATGGTCATGGTTTTATCATATTTTCCTTCTTATATTTACAAAGATGATTTTTACTTTAGTCAACAACAATAGAGTGGAGTAATATTTCTTCACATTAAGACTATATAATATGACAAAAGCCAATAGCTTTGATTGCATCCAACAGATATATAAGTTAATCATGCATCTAATGTTTATTAAATAACCAAGAACAGAGGATTCATTCATGCTTAGTTATCTTTTACTCAGCCCTACAAGATGATATTTAGACATTCAATAACGAAACTTGTTTGGTTTTTTGCGCTTCATGTAACTAGCTCTACATGACCAATTGATAGATAAAGGAGATGAATTCAGAATATTTATCTTTAGATCTAGTTGTATTGAAAGCACATTTGTTGAATTCAGTTTTGGTTGTAACAAACAATTTTTTTCTTGTAGAGTTCTACTTATCTTTCTTTTAAGTAATTCACTAGTGTTCTTCTCTATAAATTAAAATCTGACAAAGATTGATTTCTTTGTATTATGACGCCAGATAAGGTAAGGTTTTCGTTGGTAGACGTGAACGCCAACGGAATGCGCCTAGTCAATAATGTGCGATTGGCCAAAGCCCACTCACCCCCAGGCCGACAATAGAAGAACCTGAATTGGAGACTGGAAATGGAAAACTGAGAACCGAGAACTGTATTGTATTTTAATCATGCCTTTATATATATATGAGATCAAACCACACGGTAAACCAATCACGAATCTAACATTGATACAGAACAGAGGAAAGAGTGGCAGTGAATAGGTACAACTTGTACACAACTAAGCAACTGTAGTTGGTAGTAATAAACAATATACTAAGAGTAAATATACTAAAATGGAGGACTCGGTAAGGGGAACGTAACAGTCATAGAAATGAAATGTTTAAACTGTTCACAGTTATATTAATTGACATAATGTTCTAAAACACAGTCCTTGAAGATAGTCAATCTTCATTAGGTGCCCGGCAAATCACTTTGAAATTTTCACTTTACCTTGATGTATATCCTATAGAATTTCATAAGATATCCATTCATATTTGACGATCTTCGAGTACTACACAATAGATCTTTGGACATTTTACCAGAACAACATTAAACTACTGTACTAACTGAAGAGGTAGAAATCAAATGAATGTGTTGATTGATTGATGTTGATAATCTGTATTTATTGTTTTGTCTTCAAGGATCTATTTTGATCGCTTTATTTACAAGTTACTTTAAAAATATATAACCATTAACGGACACCTCTTGTCAGATCACGATGAAACGATGAATGAAGTCACAGTTATTTATGTAGCGTACTTTTCTATTTCCCTGGTATCATCTACATAACCGGGATAAAATGATAGTATATTAATTTCATCTATAAAAGCAGATCATCTTCTATTGTTTAAGTTTAATTGTAACTGGCAAGTGGAATCCAGGACACGCGTTTCGTTGTATTTGAGACTCGTCGGCTGGATGTATCTGCATCTCAATGTTGATTTTCACACCAAGATTTGAACTCAGTCCATTTCGTGCCAAACGCCACCGCGTTCACCACTAGACTACTGAGTCCAAACAGTCACACTTGTGCAACGGACACATATGCAATTAGGATAAACGTATATTTTCCCGCTTTCTGGATTCCGCTTGCCAGTCACAATTCAACTTAAACCATACTTGTAATCTCTCGTTATATCAAGGCAACCCACTTAAGATGTACATATACTAACAGAGACTGATCAGTTTCAGTCCATAACAAATCAACGGAAAGATTCAAATACATCCTAATTATTGATTAAAGTTGAATACTGTCCACGTGACGACTGCTACTCACAAAGGTTGGATTGACAAACATGAGAGTGATATGTCTTTCAGTTGATTACTGATGATACCATAAACCCACTAAACCCCAAATTAGAAGACACGAAAGATGTAGGAAGGTATATTTATTCCTGTACGTCTCAATTATGTGCGAAATACTAAGGTTATCTAAAGTTTTCAATAAAAATGAAATCATCATTACAAATCGTCGAATCTACAAGCAGTGCTTCTCCGCTACTATCCGATCAAGATACTCCACGTCATAATTCTGGAAATTTCCATCTAACAATGACTAAACTGAGTGTTTTCGGCTCCTTCACGGCTTCTGAAGTGTTCATCAGAATTTCTGGAAGCTATTTTCACAAGAAGAACCGGAAACAACAATACGATTATAACTAATATCGTAAAGAGACACATGATATTTCCGAAACAATAGGTTAGAGATCTAGTACTGTATTAAAGGGAATTCACTATTCATTCACTCGGATAATACTGTATAAAACAACATACTAAATAAACCAGTTGAATGTCAAAAAGCACTTTCACTTGTGTCTACAAATGAACATGTATCCATCAAAGCAATCATATAGGCTTAACAGAAAGAATAACATATTCCAATGAGCATTCTATTGGAATGAATGAAAACATTCAGTAGTATAATCATCAAGCAAACATAAGACACCAAATTCGTGAATCGATAGTCAAGTTCTAAAATTTTGAGGTTTAGTTGATTAGATTCGTCACAGATTGATATGGATAGGGTATCATTGAAAACCAGAAAGTATAGGACAGCTGTCTTGTCCTTGAATAGGATTATTCAGCATTGAGTATCCTACATTCCTCCCCAGCCTCTATAAGATGGCTAACGCCCAAGCCTGTGAACCAGTGACCTTGCCGGAATCCAATCGTAGAATTCCCACCTCCATCAGTTTGTGGTATAGCTCAACGAAACGGCTGTTAAGTACTCTCTGGTTGTTAACGATACCTTGACCAAATCAATCTATGACGAATTCAATTAACTAAAACTTAACACTAATCTTCACAAACCATCTCAGTTCAATACTGAGGTTTGTTGAAGGTTTAGCTGATAAACAGAAAAAGTTACTGGTCTTTCTCTGAACTGGCAACATACATTTTATCTGACTATGCTATAACTTCTCGATTTACTGTCTCTCGCCGTCTCATTCGTTATTTCCTTCACTCATCTGATTGTTTTTTTACATCATTCTTCATTTATACTTCAACAAGTTCGCATTCTGAACTAACTAGACTTTATTCATTTTATTGTAGCATGTTAGTAGAGTACTTTCACGCTTATCAGTTACCTCTTTCTAAATTTCTTCATACTTCCAATGATCTAGAATTATCTTTCTCAGATAGTATACATATAAACAAGATTTTGTTCAGACTTTCAGGTTAACATAGATTTGTTTTATTCGACACATCATTCTGATGTGTATTGGTAACAAAGTATTAACCAAGTTCATCTGTGCAAGTATCTAAATCACAGCATTTTGATACATTCGAAGTTGAAAGCTACAATTGATATGAAACCATATGTAGTTTTGGATACGTACTATCAATAAGAATCTTTTACTAGGTCGAAACTTGTTGAATAGCAGTCTTTTACAGATCTAAATGTGATTCAGCAAAGGAAACCCTTTTTAGCAAGATGTTTATAGCATGACAAACAGCTCTACTTTCGTTATTCAGTAGGTGAGTCGTCACTTAGTTGTCACTTTTGTATGGTTTTGTGGTTTTGATTCAGTGGACTAACGGTAGCTAGGAAACTATTTAAAGCTAGGTGTTCTCAACAATGTGCATCCACGAATCAACCGGGGGTTGAAATCAAAGCCGTCATACAACTGAGATGACATCGACTAGTTGAATCCATGCCGTATTAAGTTGGATGAAATCAGCCTTTCATGGTTGAATATACTATTACTTTTAGTTTTTTCAAGAATTCAAAAAATGGAAAACTTTTGTCTTATATCAGTATAAAACAGTGATAGAAGTACATTCGGATAACAGTCGGAATGTTCAAAGTATTCAGAGGATGAGCGTGTCACATATACACCTCTCACTAAGTAGATTTTGCATAACATGTAAATTAATGCATTCTCTGTTTCCATCTACTTTGTTCAACAAAAATATTACTTTACTAATGATCTGTTGTGAACTCTGACCAATGCGGTTAATAGTTGACCAAATTATCGATGCGATCAAGACGAAAATGTTAGGTTGATCGCCAGCAGTAAAGGTGACTTATGCCCTTAAGTCTGTCTTGATCCTTCTTTTCATAAGCTGGATACAAGAACATTAAATAATTGAGCCAATAATTAGAATCTGACTGCTTAGATAACCACTTAAGAAGGTGACATTAATACAGAACATGGGCAACAATGATATGGAACTGGGATAACATGTTCACAATTAATTGGTTATAGTTCATCAATCGAAGATGACAGATGGATAGTTAGGAACAGTGGAATGATCAAATAATAATAATAACAAAACGTCTTGTGTAAATACAACCAAAATATACAAAACAATTTTTTTGGAAAACAGTTCTAGAAGGTAGTCAATAATCGTGAATCCCTTCCCACTCCAATAAGTAATTCGCTGATTAGTCGGTGAGATGAATTAAGGATGTTAAAAGTGATAACGATTACTATGCTTAACTTCCACATATTGTTTGTTGCCTTTACAACTAAATCCTTCCAACTCTTCAAGGAATTCCTTAATAAACATTTTATAGACAATAATGAATTAAACTGAGATGGTTTGTGGAGATTTGATGTTGGCAGAATACCATTGTAAACCAGAAAGCACTAGACAACTGTCTTGTCCTAGTATGGTACTCCTTAGTGATGCGCATCCAACATTCTTCCATAGCAGCTTTAGGTCGGAGAACGCTCAACTCTGTACACCACTGAGCTAGTCGGCATCCAGTGGTAGAATTCCTACTACGTATCATTATTTCCATTGTGACGTACTAATTATCTATTCAAACTATTTACTGGCTGGGTGAAAAGTTTCATCCACGTACTATGCTAAACGATTCAATACTTGAAATATAATAGATCTTGAAATGCAATGAATCGAAGTTAGTCCAGTAGAAAAAATCCATTATTGATTAGGACTGGTAAGAATAATAACACGAAACTTCGAAGTGAAACGTTACCCCCCCCTACTCCAATAAATATGTACCAATACCAAAATAGTACATTAGAAATGTGTATATTTGAAAGAATGCAATGAATAACTTTTATTGGTTTTTGTCAATGAGTACAAAGCTCACAATCAATGGATCATCGAGTAACAATAACCAATGTCGTGTTTGCATAGTCTACTATGAATCGATCAAATCCTATCGATCAAACTACAATGTAATCAGTACTTGTTGAAATGACTGAAAATCACATTCACTCTATTCACGCAAATCAGTAGTTGAAATCAGTTGACAACAAATTTTGGATGATATTGATTTTTCACGGGTTGACACTTGTCAGTAAGACTTCTTTGTGAAGTTTGATTCTTGCTGTATAATTCGAACCAAAGTCATCCGACTTTGCACTCTGTGGCTTAATTACTACGCCAATATCGTTCCACAAAATGAATGTAGTGGATTTCATTTCTAAGAATATTCCTAGTACAATAAAATTTGTTATTGTAAGTTTGTATCCAGATGATCAGTTCATAGTATACGCATATTTGTTAGATAAGTTAGTGCTTACGTTAACTACCTAACTTAGCTGACTATGGTTGGGAGCATAACTTAACTAATAATACCTATCTACTTAACTTTTAGATATCATAAATCAAATAAACATGTTGATTACAAACCATCAGCACGCGGGTATCGATGCGGAATACCAACTGAAACTCTGTCAATAAGCTTAATTCGAACCCTTATTACTTTTTTGCTTTAGTAAGTATTTTCAGTTATGACGATACGCTCATATCATTAAATTCTATTGTTATCTACAATTCAACTATTGAGTAAATGTAATTTAAATATGTTTGAATCATTTCGTACTTTGATATAAACTGGAATTAATTAGTCTTTGTTGTCATGTGTACATCTTGAAAGGATCACCTTTTAACAGATTCAATTTGGATTGTGGTTGACAAGCGGGATCCAAGACGCGAGTTTCGTTCTGTTTGGGATTCGTCCGCTGAATATATGCATATTGCAGTGCTGATATTCACACCTGAACTAGTACTCATTCTGTTTCGTGTTAAATTCTACAGCGTCCACCAGACAACTACACCCGTGTAATGGGCGCTTGATACGAAACGGAATGTTGTTCCAGTCTTGATGTGAATATAAACAGTAGTGTGAAGGGTAAAGCCAACTGATAAGTCTCAATTAAAATGTAACGTATATCCTGTATTCCACTGACCATCTACAATCTAAATTATACCATATTGAGTAAATAGTAATATGGATGAAATCTCAGCTTATTGATACATAAACTACAATTCATTGTAGTCCTAAACATTATCAATATGAAATCGACAGTTAACTATCTCCACAAACCCCCCTAACTGTAACTATCTCCACAACCCCCCCCCCTAATTGTAATATGAAATAACAAACTCATGCCTACATAATCATCATATTTACTCAACATGTATACGTTTACTTGGTTTAGTTTATATTCAAAAGAAAGACTTTTATAAATAACAAAGTATTTATACATTCTATAAATGAATTAGTAATTGTTAAAGAAACCAAAGTATACCGGAGAGAAATCAATTCACTCTTACAGGCCGATTAATACACACACACACACACACACATACATCATACAGAGTTTATGAGACCGGGGAATAAATCCAACTGTAAGAGTGCACTACATATAATTGAATGAAAGAAAGTGAAGCTAAGAAAATACAATACAACAAATCTAGTTGAATTAATGCTTAACAAATTTGTTGTACATTAGAACATAGATCATCATCATTATCATTATCATTATATGGTAGTTGAAGTGAATAATTATCATCTTTGGTGATATTACTACTATTACCTAAAATGTAATAAAGTGTATAGAAATGATCAATTAAAGTGTGATTATAAACAAAATATGATAATTAAGTCAATTTTGATATGACGAATTGATGTGAATCAGACAACCATTGATCACCTGGAAGCATTGGACAGCTGTTTCATCCTAGTATGGGAATCCTCAACGGTGCCCATCCACGACACCATCAGAGGTCGAACCCAGTACCCTCTAGTTCCGCGGCGAACACTTTACGATTGGACCACTGAGTCGACTCTTAACGGTTGATATTGCTAATTCAGCCAATTCGCGATATGTTGAGCGACCTTCTCCATGCCATTGGTGGGTTACTGCCTGACACCCCGACACGGATGAACTCCAACGGTCAGGTCTTCACACTAGAACTCCAGGGATTATCTCAAGGAGTTAGTCACTAGTAAGCTGATATTAGTTACAATTAGCGGGGAGAGCCAGAGGGTCATTGGTTCGATCCCTGATGGGGTCGTCGATACGCACTGCTGAGAAGTCCTATACTAGAACGAAACAGTTGTCCAGTTCTTCCAGGTGATCAATGGTTGTCTAATTCACATCAATTCGTGATATCAAAATTGACAGTTAAGTATCTCCACAAACCTCCCCCCCTAATTGTAGATAATTAAGTTGTTTACATTCGTTACAGATGGATATTGATTGGATATTATTAAAAAAAGAAAACCAGGAAGAATTAAACAGAAGTTTTATCCTTGGTTTGAAAATACCTAGAAGTGTACTGTCTTGATTTCGTCAGAGGGTCAATACCTTAAGCATTCAAATCTAATGGTGAACGCTTAACCATCTTTACCACTTAGCTAGTCGATATCAGATAGCTGAATTCTCACTTATATCAATTTATAATTTATTGTGATTATCAGTTATTACCACTAGTGATAACTGTTTACACTGTCGACGTTTTTGAACTCTACCAGTCATGAATTAATGCCTCTCTTCAAAAATTAAGTTGGTTCAAAAAACTAGATAAGATTTATTTCATGAACTATAAACGATCCATTAGTGTAGTGAAATAGATCGATATTGATATAGGTAGATATACGTTAGTGTCTTTGATTAAATTGTAATCTCTTAGTTAGATAGTTTCATTGTAGAACTTTTACTGACATTCTGAACCAACTGCGTCAGCATAAACTTCTGGTTTCAATAATATAAGCGGTAGATATGAATTCATTAGTTGTATAGAGAAATGATTATCAGTAATGTTCAATGTATGAATTATGCCAACATTGGATGAAGTTATCTTCATGAAGAGTACTTGTTTAGTAATTAGATGTAATGACTTTTAATTAAGTCATTGAGAGAACCAAACGACTAAGGTAGAATTCTATTACTTGTAATACCAATAACTGAAGTTACACAGTTAAAAAACAGATGAACTTGAGTTAGTTATACATCAATTCATTACAATCAGAACTTGGATGGGTGTTTCATCCTATGTAGAACTGTTCATATCAATGTACCGGTTGCAACTTTATGACTCTACAGCTTAGTGGAAAGGACGCTGCTAGTTGAAGTATATTTACGTGCTCAAATCTAAAGATAAATATCAACGTGTGTGCATTCATATTCAGCTATAATGAGTCTGAAACAGGATGAAATATACATTATGGATCCTACTATTAACCTTAAAACAAACTTTTAAGCAATCAATCAATGCCTGTTATCCCAAGTGGAGTGTAGGTCACCGACCAGCACTCTCAAACCAACTCTATCCTGGGTTCTCATTCCCAGTTCTTCCCAAGTGCTGTTCATTCTTTTTTTATCTACCACTAATTCCTGACGTTATGCGTTCTTTGGTCTTCCACTTTTCTTTTCACCTTGAGGATTCCAAGTTAATGCTTGTATTGTAACAGTTTCATGACTTCAGACTTATCCTAATTTCTTCCTCAGATGGATATTGGTTACTTTGTTCTCTGCCACAGAAGATTTTTGTTGATGGTAACTCGCCAACGAATCCGAAGTATCTTATGCAGACAACTGTTTCTAAATACTTATATCTTTTGTAGGATGCTTTTCGTGATTCTTCAAGTTTCAGCTTCATACAATAGAATTGTATTCACGCTTGTATTTACAATCCTGACTTTAATGTTGGCTGATAGCTAGCTGGAGTTCCAGATATTTTTTAGTTGTAGAAGTCCTCTTCTTGCCTTGAAAATCCGTGTCTTTATATCTGTATCAGATTATCCATTTTTATAGATGACGCTGCTCAGGTATGTAAAAGTCTCAGCATCTTCCATGATTTCTCAGTCAAGTTTAATGGGGTTAGTGTTCATTGTTTTGTATCTAAGGTTCTTGCTTTGCCTCCTGCGTATGTTGAGACCTAGTGCTGGCCACAAACTTTCTTGTTACACTGTCTGTCTGCATTTATTGTAGTGCGTGGAACAGAGGAGTTAGGTCATTCGCAAAAGCCTAGATAATCTAGCTGCATGCAAACTGTTCACTGTCTTCTATGTCTGCCCTGAGATGTTGAAGTTTTCACAATCCAGTCAACCACTAGAAGAGAAATATAAAACGACAGTAAGCAGCATTATCTGACCCTAGTCTTAACTTCGAAGAAATCTGTGAACTGCCTTGAATGTACGATTTTGCAGTGTAGTCAGTTGTAAGAACTATGTATGATATCGACTATCTTCTTGGGTACACCATAATGTCGAAGAGGGCCCCATAATGTTTGCCTGTCTACGTTGTCGAATACCTTTTCATAGTCAAGGCAGTTAATGTGAAGTAGTGAGTTCCTTTTAATTGATTGTTCAACAATGATCCGCGATTCGGTCGGTACATGATCGATCCTTAAGGAATCCGGTCTTTTGATCTCAAAGTTGGGAGTCGATTGAATCTTTCAATTGGCTCGATAACACTCTGCTGAAATTTCTCTTGGTACTGTCAGTAGAGTGGTGGCTCAAGACAAACTGCCTTTAATTGTTGATCTGAGCGATGTTGGTAGATGTAGACTACCTAATCGGGGTCGACGTGTTTGTCGTCATCAAAGGCTGGATAAATTGGTCGATATGGATGAGAATCGGCGCAAGTATATTCACTCTCTATCTTCTTCTAGATATTAGTTCTATTATTATTCTGTAAACACGTTGGATTCATCACTTCCTGTTGAATTCAAACGTTATATAAATCTTTTAAATGTGATTTTGTCGTGCTAATGTGGCATGGCGACTTGGATCCATGTGCATATATTCCATGTTCTACGTTTTAATGACTAACTGATCGTTGTATAACCATTAAAGTAATAGATCGGTGTCTTATGATACAGTTTTCTAATTCCAATCACATCTCAGTATGTTGTAAATGTTATCCAAATGATAATATTTTAGCTGAACACTACCTATTATGTTTCTAAGTTAAAACTTCGCTAGTGATCACTTACCTATAGTTTTTGACGTGAAGTTTTTTGTTAGTGAAGATTAGTTTCATTTGTAGATAATATTTGTCATGGAACAAATTCATATAGTTTGGTTGTTTGTATTGTCATAGATTGATGTTGGATAAGTACCATTGAAAACCAGGGCGCACTGTACAGCTGTTTCTCCCTAGTATAGAACTTTTCAGCAGTACATTCCTGATAACTGCATTTAGATATTGTAGTTAATGTTTATCCATCAGCTCCACTAAGCTAGTTAGTGTCCAGTGGTAGAATTTCCACTTGCATCAGTGGGCCATATATTGTGTAACTTTCGTCATATATGTCATTTCAATATACAACTTTAACTACAGTTTTCCTTTTAATCAGATCTATGGGACTGTTTTACACTGGACTTGTTCATAATAGGCTCACCAAATGAACTGGAAATATGATTGGAAATACTGAACCCAACATATGTACTGAACAGTGAAAACATTGTGGATAACCTTAGCATGTGACAAGAGTAAACATACGTTTTAGAAAATAAATTATATTATAGTGAGTACTACTCATAAGGTCGTCCATAAGTTATAGGCAGCGGAACGTCGTGTAAACGTAGAAACAGTAAACAGCATACGAAGTGCCAAGAAGCAAAGCGTGATCACAATAAATAGGAGAAATGAAGACAACCAAGGGAAGTAAGCCTACAACCAACAGTGACCGAGTAACGCCATGGATGTACAAATAGATAATTGAATGTAATGTGTGTATTATTTATAACCTCCTCTGTTTGCATCAAGCAGATAGTTTTGCCGCCTGACCAAATGTGGAAAGCCGACTTCGACAAGGCAGTTACCTACTTGGTGAAAATAGGGGGGGGACGTCATAAATAATATGCACATTATTTTTAGTTATCTATTTGTACATTCTTTACGTTACTCGACCATTGTTGGTTGTAGGCTTACTTCCCTTGGTTGTCTCTATTTCTCCTATTTATTGTGATTACGCTTTGCTCCCTGTCACTTAGTATGTTGTTTACTGTTTCCACTTTCACACGAGGTCCAGATACCTACTACTTATTAACGACCTTATGAGTAGTATCCACCACAATATGACCACATTATACTTACTTCTCATTCGTTTAAACTTCATTCGTCGATTCTGGAACCAAACTTTTACCTAGAAACAAAAGGAAGTGATTAGTTAGTGTGTTTGAGAGACAGTGAGAGATACTGAACACCTTTCCAAAAATTATTATTAATTAGGTGAGTCACTGCTTCATACAGCCTTTAGTTGTACTTCAGATACACTTTAAGAATCCTTAAAGTAAATCCATGTCCAGATGATCTGGGTTAGATAATCATTTGGAATCAAGAAGCACTTCAGCATAGTTTCGTCTAAGCATGAAATCTATCACCAGATCTCATCCATTAGCTTACCAAAGAGTCAGACCCAGGACCTTTAGTTTTAATGGTGAATGTTTAACTATTAGATCAATGAACTGGCATTCAGTTATTTATATTTTCAACATCAGTAGTTTTGAGGTATATTATGTGATGCCATTATTATTAGTAAGTAACTACCTCGATATATTAAGACTTTGTAGGTCACATCTAACCGAGGTCAGTTCGTGATATCAAATTCAGATTTTAACTATCACCATAACACCCAAATGCAATCACTAATAACTAACTAGTGACTAACTTCAAAACGCTTTACCAGGTGCTCTACTGCAATGATTTACCAGTATTCCACGATCATGCTGAGTGTAATTCAATAACTCACCAATAGCAACAGATATAGTTGAATAATAAGTAGCGAAAAGGCTAACGTTAATAATATCAAGACTTAGTTGTCAGCCCAATGGTGTGTCAGTTAAGTGTTCACCTTTAAAACCGAAGGTGGTTGGTTCGATTTTTTGGTGGTGTCACAGATGCGCACGGTTGACGAGTCCTATACTAGCGAAAATTAGTTACTTATTTCTTCCACGTTTTCAATGGTCAATTTGCAACATCAATTTCAAAGCTCAGTTGTTAAAAATATCATGATGAATGTCGGTTTAAGGTGATTTTGTGGGGCCTGGTATGTAATTTGTTACTTGTATTCGTCACAGACTGATCTCGATTGGATAACATTGAAAACCAAGGAGGGTACTGAATAGCTGTCTAGTCCTAGTACGGAACTCCTCAGAAGTACACATCCTCGATTCTGTCAGGGAATCAAACCGTGATCCTTCAAGTCCCACAGCAAGCGCCTAACCACTTTCACCACTGGGTTAGCTGAGTCTTAGTGGCATAATTCTCACTTCCATGATTGCATAATGTAGCTCAATTGAATTAAATGTACACACTGCTGAGGAATCCGATGCCAAGTAGAAGCAACTGTTCAGTGGTACTCGGTTTCAATGGTATCCAACAAAGATCAATCTTCAACGAATACAAATAATAAATAATTATGAATGATTAACAAATCAGTTAAAGAATCAAAGATTTTTACGTCGTCACAGGGTTCAAAGATATTAATTCATAAATAGATGAATTTAAAAAATGGAGTTTTGAAATGCATAGATTATACAATACCTAACTCTGCCTGTAGCTCTCCTAGGGTTACTGCCGGTCCCAAGCCAGGGTAAAGGAGGAGGGTTGGCATGGGGCTAGCATTCCCATCCCGTTAAACCCAAGCTTGCTAAAAACAACGCTAATCAGTATGTAATACCTGTTGATATATGACCTGTATGTTCTTAAGAAACTTACACAACTATTTTTCTTATCTTCACCATAATGTAAGTTAAAAGTATGATGGTGTACAAGAGACTTATTACACTCACCCTTTTATTAAATTATTACTTTATTACTTCGTACCAGTCATTAATATTTGACTCCTTTTTGAAATTTCATCAGTTCATTCAAGAGACCTATCAATTCTAACTACTATTCATAGAAAACCCTTGAAATATAAGTACTGTACTAACTGGCTCTCGTTAGGACAAACTTGTATATTCCCGTTGATTTGTTATAGACTGAAGCTGGTCAGTCTCTGTTGCTATATGTGCATTCTGAGAGGATTGCCTCGATATAGTGAATTTTTCACAAGTATTATATAAGTTGGATTGTGACTGGCAAGTGGAATCCAGGACTCGCGTTTCGTCCTATTTGGAACCAATCGGCTGGATGTACTTGCATCCCAATGTTGATGTTCACAGTGTGATTCAAACTCAGTCCGTTTCGTGTGAACACCAACATTGGGATGCAGGTACATCCAGCCGATGAGTCCCAAATAGGACGAAACGCGCGTCCTGGATTCCACTTGCCAGTCACAATGCAACTTATATAATAACTGGTTCTCGTTGGTAAATCGTACTCGGCCATGATGTATGAACTGATATGTCATACACAAATTGAATCGACATTACAACTTGATCTATAAAAGTATGATTAGCACTAAGAACTAGATAGTTTTTACTATTCAATAAACGGTTGACGGAAACAAAAGATCAATCACATCATGAGGACCTGATTGGTAAAGTTATGACACGTAAAATAAAGATGCCTGACTTTGACTTAAATTTCTTTAGATTGATAAGGAAATAGAGTAAAACCTACTACATAGAATCTTTATTATCTTATTGGTATCGAATAATGACAAAGTTTTGAAGTTAATAAAAATTACAAAATCATCTATAATTCATATTTTGTTTAGTCTCATTTTTTACTGCATAATTATTGTTGCTGACCTATTTCACCTGTCAATTCCACGTGTCAATAAATCAATTAAAACGAGTTGATGACCTTTCATAAGAACAGTAACAAATTAATAAAAGGAACAAATAAATAAATAAATATAAACTGTCTATGAAAATACACTATGATCCATTATCTCTAAGGTTCAATGTTAACTCCCTTAAGGTTATATTGATATAGCTAAGCGTACATACATACACTTTCACATACACACACACACACAAGTTCCCATATTGGATGAAAATATTCAAGGATCAGTAATATACCTAGATACATGTGTATATATATAGTCTGGTAGTGTTTATGTATGGTTGAGATTGAGAATTGTAGTTGACAAGTGTTGATTAGAACCTGTATAGATGTGGATACTTGTTACTAACGTAATCACTAAATAATGTTCGTTTTTTTCTCACAAACTAATCTCGGTTGGATATTAATGAAGACCAAGGAGCATATAACATCTATTTTATTGTAGTATTGGACTCTAGTAGTATGCACCACCAATATCACTAGTTAACCGAACTAAGGATCTACAAATATTATAGTGAAGATAGTGAGTTTAGTTGTCTGGAGAGGTCTACGGTGTTTACTACTGAAGGGTCTTATACTAATATTGTAAAAGACATAATATTCACGAAAACTCGATGGGATAAATAAAACTTCCACCTATGTCTATATTGATCTGTCTATTTGTTTATTTATCTTTCTACCTATTTATCAGGTTCATGCAACCACCTTTACGGAAACACATCTCTCAGTGTTCCTATCCAGCAATTGAAAACTAGACCGAATAGCTGAACGTTTCAACAGATGAAAGTTTTTGTTGTCAGTTGTGAGCTATCACTTTTATAAACTATATTGATAATATCCCTTTAATTGAACGAAAGGAGCTAGGATTTGATGCATTTTATGTGGTACTATAGAACAATTATATGAAATGTATATTTTTATGAATCCCAGAGATGTTCTAGTGTACTCTGAAGACTACTTGCAGACCAACAGACAAATAAATAAGAAGATCCTTGTCAAGGAAGATGAGATGTTGGTACTATTGAAGGTTGTTTAGTCAAACTGAACTCAATTGTTAGTCGATATTGGTTGTAGAATCGACTGAGAGAATAGTTTGTGTTGCTGCTGGGAGTCTATATCGTCTTAAAGTGTAACTTTATCAATTGTGCATGTAATTCACTGTACTGCTTAAGGTTTTGTATGGTTCTGTTGTCAGTGGTGAAATTATAAATTGCATCGTAACGGCTTGTCTTTTATTAGTTAGCTGATTGGAAATAATACGGTTACAGCTCGAGATTAACCGTCGGTCTAGAATAGGACTTATATAGTATTTGGAGGCTCTACTATCGACTTAATCATAACAAATTAATTGTCGCTGTGTGTACGTAAAATGCCCCTTTCAGTGTTGTTAGTGAGTATTCAGTCATCAACTGAAGTAAGCAACCTTTAGAATAGAGAGGAGTGGTGTATGAATCTCATATTGATGACATTCTATTTACTTACTGCATATAGATCCTATTTATTTTAGGAAACCTGTAAAGTCGTTGACATCATACAGATTCTATTCTGTTGCCTCGAATTATTAAAGGAACTCACTTTGTCTAGGCATCTATTTGAAAACCAAGGGAAAGTAGATAGATATATCATGCTGGTTTCGGACTCTTATCTGAGACAGACGAACAACTCGACCTAGGATCCAAGTGAAGACCTTTAGAATTCACAGAGATCACTTTACGTTTAGACCATAGATTTAATACTCAATCGTTAACAATTACACCCTAAGTCAACTCGTAGCAGTATCTTAAATGTATTGTTGTTCCCGATTGGTAAAAGACAAAAAGATCATTAAATATTAGGATACACTTGTATATTCCCATTGATTTGTTATAGACTGAAGCTGGTCAGTCTCTGTTGCTATATGTACATCCTGAGCGGATTGCCTCGATATAGTGAATTTTTCACAAGTATTATATAAGTTGGATTGTGACTGGCAAGTGGAATCTAGGACGCGCGTTTCGTCCTATTTGGGACCAATCGGCTGGATGTACTTGCATCCCATTGTTGATGTTCATAGTGGGATTCGAACTCAGTCCGTTTCGTGTCGAACACCACCTCGTTCACCACTAGACTACTGAGCCCAAACAGTCACACTTATGCCACGGGCGCATTGGTATCCAGCGGATGAGTCCCAAATAGGACGAAACGCGCACCCTGGATTTCACTTGCCAGTTCCATTCCAACTTAAGTGATCATTAAATATGTTTTCTCTGGCAACTTCCTAATATCATCTTCAATTATGATGCAATATGAAGTGTTGAATTTTCATGTTTTACAAAACTATTAATTCCTGAAATGTCGGAAACATCTTACAGGAGTTTCATTCTAGGATGAACCTCATCAGTTACTATGTAAATTCATGACCTCATGATCAATAAAATTAAAGATATCAATAATAAGTGGATTATGGTTCTAAACGTTTATGATTTAACTGAAGTTACATATATAAGCTTTGAATGTCTTTAGTTCGATCCCATCCAATATGATAAATGGTGATGGCATTCACTATTACAAAGTTGTATATTAGGCAGAAAAATATGAACATTACTTACTAGTTGTTACTAACTAAATCTCTGTCTATCTATCGAATTAGAATTTTAGTCACCATCTAAAACAGAATCTGAACTCACATGTGAAATTGTATTCGTGATCTTATTGATGAGAATTTTTTTCATTTTAATGCATATTTACAGACAATAATTTAACATGAATTAACGTGATCTCTCCACGTAGATTCATGTAGAAACTACACAATTGTTATAATGAAGTTGTAAACTTGACAACTGAAGAAAAATATTTTAATGAATTTCTTTTAACAAATAAACATACATCATTATCATTGTGTTGATTAGTTTCTGTGTTGAATTAGTCTATACATCTACTGTTTATCTCTTACCATTTCATTCTTTCACTCTGTCATTCTATGTATTTCTAAAAATATGTATTTTGTAGTCTAAGATCATAAAAGTGAGGGGTAGGGTAGGAATGATAGTAATACAGGCAGTGATAGGAGAATTATCAATCCTAAGAAACCTTGACTAAATGCGACAACATTCACAGTTTGTATTTGTATATATCAATATACACCTAGATGATGAGTGACTACAGGTTGATATTCTTTTAGGATCACTATTAATGGATCATTTGTGTAGACATGTAGTTAGCAGTGTACGTGTATGATGTGTATGTGTGTAAATGCATATTCTAATGTAACTAATCCAAAAACAATTATTTACAATAAGGTCAATACATGACTTAGCAACTAATACCATTAGTGTGATGTGTATAGAGTCTACGTGATACACGACTATATCTAGTCGTGATAATGTACCATTCTTAAGATTATGAAAAATAAAAATAAACTTAGTGTATATTATACATCTTCCTTTCTGACCCATTCAGTACTGTATGTTCATATTTGGTTCTCTGTACATATACAGTATGTATGTAAGTGAGTGAATATAGTGTATTGTACAGTACATTTGATCACTCACTCACTCATTCACTCACTCTCTCTCTCTTTCTCTTTTCCCTTCTCTCTTATATACACTAATGAAAATGCATAAATGAACATAAAGAAATCTGATATATAATAATAGTACTAATAATTCCCATATGATAATTTACTTCACAATGTCCACTCTATATGAACATAACAACAATAGCATCTTCATACATGTACACATGACAACCACCAACTAATGATGATAATGAAAATACAAAAAAAACACCTTTTTTTCTCTCGTTTGATTTATATTTACCAACAAGACTTCATACATACACATACACACACACAGGAACACCCTCATGCCATTCTACTGGCTGTAAGTTGCCAACTATGACGGTAGTAATAATAATAATAATAATTATTATTATTATTTATAATAATAATAATTATTATTATTACTACTACTATTAATAATATGATCGGTAGTCTATAAAGAGTTATAGCAATAGTGTATTAAACAATATGAGAGTACATTTCATGTATTAACGAAGTCTAGGATAGAATAATAATAATAATCATATTGAACATATCTACCATAGTAATAAAATGACTTATAAATGGGAGATAAAAGAAGTTTGAACATTGAACATGTTGATTATCGACAATAGACAATTTAACAACAATGAATAATAGAAAAATTCTTAAAACTAAAAAAAAACGAACAAAGGATGACTGAAAGTCATCGACAGTTCAGTATACATTTCTATCTGTCATTTAACATTTTGATGATATGAATGATCTACAAAATGTATATTATCTTGTTGTTAATGTACTTTAAGGTTAATCTGTAAAATATTGGATAGAAGTCAATTGTTGATTACACTTACTGTGTTGAAATAAAGTTATTAATATACAGTATATATTTACTAATCCGTAACGATCGGTCATGCACAGACCAAATCGCAACACTACGGATCATCGTTCAATAACCAATTAAGTGGAATTAGTCACTGTACATCAACTTCATTGATTATGAGAAGGCGTTTGATAGTGTAGATAGGAGAACACTATGGAAACTTCTTCGACATTATGGCGTACCAGAGAAACTCGTCAACATCATTCGGAACTCTTACGACGGAACACAGTGTAAAATTGTGCATGGAGGACAACTGACAAATGCACCCCCAGTGAGGACAGGAGTCAAACAAGGTTGCCTACTCTCACCTTTTCTTTTCCTCCTAGTGGTTGACTGAATCATGAAGAACTCCACATCTGAGGGGATGCACGGAATTCAATGGACAAGTAGGATGTAACTCGATGATTTGGACTTCGCAGATGATCTAGCTCTCTTAACACATACACACCAACAGATGCAAGTAAAGACAACCAGTGTAGCAGCAACCTCAGCATCAGTAGACCTGAACATACATAAGGGTAAGAGCAAGATTCTTAAATACAACACAGGGAGCACCAACCAAATTGAACTTGATGGAGAAACTCTGGAAGAAGTGGATACTTTCATGTACCTGGGAAGTACCATCGATGAACAAGGAGGGTCCGATGAAGACGTAAAGGCAAGGATTGGCAAAGCCAGGGCAGCATTCCTACAGTTGAAAAACATATGGGACTCAAAACAGCTGTCAACCAACCCCAAAGTCAGACTCTTCAATTCGAACGTGAAGACAGTCCTGCTGTATGGAGCTGAAACGTGGAGAATTACTGCAAATATCATCAGAAAAGTACAAGTATTTATACACGACTGCCTACGCAAGATACTGAATGCCTGTTGCCCGGAAACCATCAGCAACAGCTTACTATGGGAGAGGACAAACCAACTTCCAGCCGAAGTGGAAGTTAGGAAAAGACGTTGGAAATGGATAGGACATACATTGGGAAATCATCAGACTGCATTATGAGATAAGCATTAATCTGGAATTATATTCGGAAACGGAAAACAGGAAGGCCAGACAACACACTGCGTCGAGAATTGTAAGCAGATATTTAAAGGATGAATAACAACTGGAAACAGCTCGAAAGGATTTCTCAGGACAGAGTTGGATGGAGAATACTGGTGAGCGGTCTACGCTATTTTGTGAGGGGTAACGGGTAAGTAATAGTTTGATTGTTGGTCTCAAGATTTTCAACGATTTGCTCACAGGTAGCTCTACACTCTTGCAAATTGCGTGGATACCATGAAATTTCTATGCATTCGGCATTATTGTTATTCTGATCTAAAGGATCAAGAGTGATAATTTTTTGCTAACATTTAAAGAATAGCTCATACTCATCCCATATTACACTGTAACCCTAAGAATTCTTTAAAGTTAGGGACTACTGAGAAGATGAGGACACGATCACAGAAATATCTAAAATTTCTTAAATGAATTACACTGAACTTTCAATGGATGAACATGAGTAAATGTACACATACTGATATGTGAGGAAATCAGGAAATTTTTTGGATAATAAAATAATATTATTACTGCTCAT